>PVIJ01019080.1:0-24499 GCA_004024925.1 Scalopus aquaticus
GAGAGAGAGAGAGAGAGAGAGAGAGAGAGAGAGAGAGAGAGAGAGAGAGAGAGAGAGATCATTGCTTGTAGCTTTGGAACTGCAGGAGAACTATTTCTTCAGTACATGGACTGGTGCCTTCAGATATTTAAGGGGACAGAAATCAAATGAGAGTGTTCTGAAGCTCTACTTTTCCATGATATTTCAAAACAGATGGCCTCAGTTTTTATACTAAAGAAGTCTGTGGTATAACCTTGGAGTTTAACAGATCTCTTTTGACCACTGGCTTTGTTAATCAATCCTGTGGAGTGGCCTAATCTCCTGGAATCTCAGTTTTCTCATTTGTAAAATGGAGATAACTGTAAGTACCTCTTAGGGTTTTTGTTCTAGGTATTAGAATGATATATCTACTGGTAAATATTGCTAATGGTAGTAATATATCTTTTTTGTTTGTTTGTTTGTTTGTAGTACTGAAATCACTAAGACTGCTATTCCAGGTAAATGTAAAAATGAAAAACTGAATGAACAAAAATGTTTAAGCCAGATAGCATTAAAATGAACACTTTGGCTTATATAAGGGATATGCTGGGGGGACTGGGTAAGGAATTCTTGCTCAAGCTATTGGTATCAGGTTCTGGCCATGGGAATGAAACTGCACATCTTAAACTTATTCAGCAAACATTTATGGGACTCCTACAATATACAACATATGTGGGAGTGCTGGGACTGGGGTACACAGAGATAAATCAACTAAGTTTTGATCCTGAGCTCTACCCTTAGGAGTTATCTATCTAGTGGGGAAAATGAAGATGTTATACAGAAAGGAGAAATGACTCTAAATGAAATGTTCACAAAGTGCTATGGGAGCTCAGGATCTGAGGGAAAACTGGAGAAAACCAGGCCTGTTCTCATTTAGGCTAGATCTTGAAGGATGAGTAGGAGTTCGCCCTAAGGGGGAACAATCTAGGAAGAATAATCACACATACAAAGGCAAAGAAACACAACAGAACTGCAGCATGACTGGTTGTAGCTGCATATTCCATTTCTGGGGATGGAAGAAGGTTATCAGGACATGAGGCTGAAGATGTATCCTGGACACTGCTGGCTAAGGAACTGGATTGGTTCTTTTTAGTTTGGGGAAGACCAGGGACCTTTTTAAGGAAGGGAATGATGTGGGCACTTCTCCTCTGATGCTTCTCTTCACCCTGTTCTTTTGAGTTGGAACACTGCCACTAAGGACAGGGAGGAGAAATATGGCAGTCAAGGGGAGACAAACATATCCTTTATCTTGGTTGTGATTAACAAAGCAAATTAAACTTGGGTGTGAGGAGAAGCCCTTCAGATAAGAAATCAGCAAACTCTGCCAGGATTGCTGATAATGACACCAAATCTTCCCTATTTTTACTTGATAGGGTCATTTATTTTTATTCCCCCACCCCCTTTCTTTAGAAACTGCTGTATTTCTAGTTAAAAAAAAAAAAAAAGACTCCATCCTTAGGAATGTAGCATGGTTTTGCTTCTGGCAAGAAGTGAAGAAAAGTTGGCTTCTGGATTTTTCTGTGCCTGATAAAGGCATAGTGTGTAAACGTGGGTTATAAAACTGTATCTTTAACATGATCTCAGATATATAAAAGAAAAACTACATATGCATATAATATATAAATTGCCCTTTGGGTTACAGGATTTTCTTCTCTATTTCCATGTTTTTTTAAGAGAGCAAATAAATCATAAATATTTTTAACATAAGTTCCCAGTGTAATCCATGTACTCAACCTCAGAAACAAAAACAAATTTCTTGGGAGGAGAAGGGATAGAATTAGGGGTAAGCTGTGTGCTTTGGAGAGGTTTGGCTCCTCTCTTGTGGATACCCTTTACTGGACTATTGGTAAAGATTTTGATGGTTCTTTCTTTATTCAGTCAGCTTGTATTTATTGAGCAACTATACTCAGTTACCAGCTGCACCTTTCTGGGCAGGCTTATTTTAGACTGAAAGCCAATCCCTGGCCTGTCTCAATATCTGCCCCCTGAGATTTTCTTAGCTGGACTCATTGTGGCCACAACACCCTGTGATTCTGTCATCGCCTCTCTTGCTGCAAGGGGCCGCTCCGGAGCCCTTCATAAACAAGCTGTCCAGGCTGTTTGGATAAGAGCAGGGGAAAGACAATAATAAACTCAGGAGGATGGCACAGCCAAGGTGGTTCACACTCATGGTTTTTAATGGTTTTTCACACTCGAGGAAGACTAGCCCGGCATTACCTGCCCTTCAAAACGTTGTCCTTTCACGGCCACCCTATAAATGCCATCCTCTCCCAGGAACCTTCTGTAACCCACCGCCTCGCGTTCAAGGGAAGGTTCTCTATCAGAGGCTCTAGGTGAGGCACGCAGATGGATGACTAAGTTTTAGGTGCTATATTAGGTGTTTTAAAAATAAGTATCTTGGAAAAAAAACAACTGTAATTATTTATACACACACACACACACACACACACACACACACACACACACACACAAAACCTAGACATCCCTGGCCCTCATTTTTTCTTGTTCAGCTCCAGCTGAATAACCAGAAACCTGAAATGAACCAGAGTATTTAAGAAGGTGAAGCACAGAGAGAAATGTTTTATTAGAAACGGCTTTTAGTTATGACAAATTATATGTGAAATATCAGGTATAGACCCCCAAGGCTGTGATGGCTTCAAGCGTGTTCATGTGTGACCACAAGGAGAACCCTGTTCTGCCTGGTTTATTGTGTGGTTTCGCTTCCTGGGGGAGAGTGGAGGCAGGAGGAGAAAAAAGAGCACGCTCCAGTTACTGCTGAATTCAGGCTGCGGCCATCCCCAGCTGGCTCCCCTAGCTTGCTCACGCCAGAGGTAGAAGAGTTTTCAGGAGACAGATAGACAAAGACAGTGTGGAGATGGGGTGGAAGGAAGGAAGAGAGAGAGAGAGAGAGAGAGAGAGAGAGAGAGAGAGAGAGAGAGAGAGAGAGAGAGAGAGAAAAGAACCTGTAAGTTGAGGTAGGAAGACAGTATACATTCCTTCAGTGACTCTCAAGGTTTTTTAGATCTGATCCTTTCAGATTGAATTATTAACATGCCCAAGAACCAAATGTTTTTTGCATACTGGACTGGCAGATCCCTCTTCTCTGCTTGGCGGACTCCAAATTCTCCAAGAATCAATTCAGAACTGATCAGTGAAATCTAAACCATTAACAAAATGGTTTAAGTCTGTCCCTCACCTTTGTCTTTTTCAGCACTGCATCATCCTTCCCCAAGGCAAAATCAATCGATTGCCTATGTTGATTCCATGGGAGCTGGCTCAAGAATGCCATTAGGACTGTTAGTCACAGCATGGGGGAGCAGGTAGGGCTCTGGGAGAGCCTCTCGAGAAAACTGACACAAGATGGCATGAAATGATCCCTGTGAACATTATTGTTAGGTTGTAAACCTTCTAGCTGTGAGGCCATCACTCCCTTTATTGAATACACATACTTGGCATTTTCTCATTAAATCCTTATAACAGCCTTCTAGAGGTTGGTATTACAGTCACCTTTTTTGAAAGGTGAGGAACCTGATTATCAGAGAGGTTAAGAAGTAGCCTGCCTAAAGCCACCTGAATAGTAAGTGGCAAAGTTGAAATTTAAGTCCAGTTCTGACTTCATGCCCTTGATCCAGGATACTGCATTGTGCTGGGGGTGGGGGGGTCATAGAAATGAAGAAGTGGTCTTTGTTCCAGGCTGGGCTGGCGAAGGAAGACTCACTGACAGGTGGTGTGCAATGAAGGGTGGCATGAGGGTCCTAGGAAGGGACATGGAAAGTATTTGGAAGGCTGAGTTGCTTTCTTCAGGGAGATATGGTGACTTTGTAGAGAGGAGTCACCTTACTTGCACCTTAAAGAAGGTGGGATTTTTACAGTAGAGTTTGAGGATAGAAGATGGAGGAAACCACATGAAAAAAATATGTAGAAGTGGGGTGGGGGAGGAGAAAGAGAGAGCAAGAGAGCAAGAGAGTGAGAGAGAGAATGTGAGCGAGCACATGCGCTTATACAAAGAAGAAGCCCTCAGTAACTTCATGTTATTATTGAGGACTTACCACTTACCACATTTCTCAACCCCTCTCTCCTTGGTCTTATAAGGTGGAAGCTGGTTGCTAGTCAGCATGTGAGAATAGCTGTTGCTTTAGAGATTTACCCCCTGGTGGCACAGCTTCTCTGGACTTGAAAACATTTTTGATTGTCACAGTGATTGGCAGGGGTTGGGGTGTGTTGATGTGACAGGATTTGTTACTGTTGGCACTCAAGTGCTCCCTGAACCAAATGTGCTAATATCTTGCAATGTGTGGGTCATTCTTGTTCAAGGAAGATTTCTCCCCCAAAACCAGTATCTCCCACCAAGAAATAGTGTGGGGTCTCCCTCTAATATTACACGTGTAGACTCACTCCCTCCCGGCCTCTGCAGTATTTCTGATTCTGGTCCACGAATCCCTCCCCAACGTGGCACTTCTAGAATGGTTTAGTTGTTTTATACCCAGTCCATATCTAACTTCCAAAACCTACTATTTATACTGTTTCCAAAGCTCATAGCAAAATATAAGTTCCTCCCTGTTTTTCTTCCCCTGTCTGTGGTGAAGCCCTTTAAGGAAAAGGCTGCCCTGGTAGGTTTTCATAGCCTTCCTCTTAGTGTGAACAATAACTGCAAAATGATCCGTCTGATCTGGCTACCATTGTGGCAGGGAAGAGGATAAAAAGAGCATTCACTGGGCCAGGCAGTTCTCAACAAGGGCTCATCAGGGTAGAAAAGCAAGCAGCACATACTTGTGGAGAAAGTATGAAAGGGTTAGGGGCAGGGGAGTGGTAGGGATGGAGGAAAAGCCTAATAACATGGTAATAAGAGATAACAGACTACAAAACCCCAGTGAAGCCAGAATAAAAGAACCCAGTGCCTCACAAATACAGGATTGAATGAGTTTCGTGTTTAATGTAAATACACCTGCCATTTGTTCTCTGAAGCACTGGTTATAGGTTTTAAGATAAAATAGAGTTTTGAACATTGTGCCAGTGTAATTTGCCTCTGCCTGTGCACTGACTGTACACGTTGTTCCCAAACCGTCCCTAGAGACAAAATATTGCTGTGGTGAGCTTGAGGTGGGCCCCTCAAGCTCACCTCAAGCTCCACCATGTTCCCCCGGGAGAGGTCTGCTTCCACCTCACCTTCATCTTAGACTCCTTGGCTGCTGACAGTGTGGAGAGAAGGGAGACACTTAGGTTAACTAGGAGTAATGCATGCTCATTGTCAAAGCAGACCATTTCACTCCTGCCTCAAAGTTTTCAACTGAATAAAAGATAAAGACTGAAACCCTCAGCCTCTCCTACAAAGGCCCTTCCCTCTTTTTGCCTCAGGTCTCACTCTTCTCTTCCTACTCCCTCAACTGCAGCTCTCAGACCAGCTTTCAGTTCCCGGACTGTTACCTTGCACCATCTGGTCTCTGGGCCTTTGCTGGCCTACAGCCTCAGTGCTCTCTTTTACCCTCCTGCTCCCTTCAGTTCTTCTTTGCACAAATCATTCTCCCTTAGCACTTCAAGACTGCTTTCCCTGAGCCCAGCTCCACCCCAGAAGAGAATACCCCCTCCCCGTCTTAGATTTGGTCATGCTGCCCTTCACTTTTTCTGTGTGGCTCTTTTCCCAGCTTGTAATTATATTTCACTGTGATTTCTTGATTAATGGCTCCCTCTTCTACTGAACTTCTACTAAACTGCTTCTTTACCCCATTAGGGTAAATCTTCTTGGTTCTCCATAGTAATTCTGACACCTGGCACCAGCCTGACATATGGTAAATAGTCAGTACTCGTTAAATGAATGAATTATCAAATGTATTACAGATAAAATAGAAAATACGAATAACCAAAAGGAAGGAAAAATATAAAAAGCAATTGTAATCCTATAATCAAAGGAAAATCATTTTGCATTTCTTGCTGTATACCTTTTCTGATTTTTTCTATTTTATAAAATAAGATGATTTTTCATTTGATCATGGAAGGAGAATTAAATATTAGTTAAATTGGTTTAGTCTCATTTTATTTAACTAACTTGCACTGTTGGATGCAAATTTGATTATATGATCTATGCTTTGTGGAAACTGATGGGAAATAATAAAGAATTATGTGGTGTTTATCCAATTGATATTTTACCTTATCCAAAAGGAGGATATAATATGAAATTGGTACTAGCTGTCCAGGGAAATAGAGACCTGTGGCTAATGGAACTCTCCACCACCTGGGGTGAGCCCTGGCCACGGGAAATGGCTGTGGTTGGTGGAAGGGAAAATGGTGGGGCCTTTAAAGAGTTGCCGCCTGCTCCTGGTGGGAGCAAATGTTGTGGAGGAAGCCACACTGCATTATGGCAGGATCTCTGCTGGCTCAGTGATGTGGGCAAGTAAAATGGCTGCCCTAGAATTAGCTGTAGGCTTCTAGTGCTGAGAGGGTGGTAAGGAGGGGTGGGGAGAGAATACCTTAGTGCTGTTTTCCTAGCCTCATAGTGGGCAGAGAGGGTAAGAATGCTGGCCCCATAGTGAGGGTTTTGGTTCCAAAGCCAGGCATTACCATCACCACCCTTCTCTCTGACTTATTTAGTGCCCCCTTGTGGCTCCTCTTGTTAATCCCAACTGGGATGCCTTGACACCTGTGGTAAACTGAGTCAGACTCAGGTTGGATTTTTGGGTGACTGAAATAGGAGATGGTTTTAGAAATTTGTGTTAGTGTTAGTGGGCAGAAGGAGGGGAACCTCAGAATCTCCAAACCTGCATGCTCTAAATGGGTTCTTCCATCTGTCACATATAAACAAACATAATTTAGTGTGTAAGAACTTTAATAGAGGGAACTTGAACACAATTAGTGTACAATAGAGAGACAATTAGTGTGCCATAAAGGAGGAGAGAAGAGAAATAATATAGTTAAAATAGTTTTCTAGTAGACACCCCAAAATTTACCCATCCCATTGTGGGTAAGTGTCCAGCCAAACAGCTTTGGCCTTGTTGCCACAAGTCTAAGGCAACTGCTGACAGAGACCCATAGGAAAGGGGCAGAAGGGGCCTGTCAAGTTTGGAAGGAAAAGAGCAAAATCAAACTACAAATCCAGATACAGGCTGCCATTGTCAGCCTCCCCACGGGTCTCTCACCCACATCTCTTTCTCTTTCAAGTGTCTCCTGACATGTCTCCTAAGTCCCTGGTACAAGTCTAAGGTGGAGAAGCAAGCACAGCTTCTTCCCATCTCTCTTCCACGTGCCTCCTCCAGATCTCCTCATAGTCCTCTTCAGCTTCTCCTCCTTGCTTATTTCTACCCTTTCTTGGGTGGGTCAGGGAACCTTGAACCTCCCCTTTCTATGGATTTCACACTATTAAGTTAGAGATTCACCATCTTGTGCTTTCTGCTGAAGGGTCCCTTCACCGGTCAGGATAGTGGAAGGCTGATAGTGTTTCAACAACCCCACCACACATGGAATGCTTGTGATAAGTAGACACATTATACTACATAAATCTCACAACAATCTAATGAGGGAGTTACCGCTATTATCTCCAATTTGCAGGCTAAGTACCTGAGACTTGGCAAGTGTCAAAACCAGAATTTGAACACAGGTCTGTCTGAGTCCAGACCCTGTGCTTTTTTAAACCACTGTTTTTGAAGAATCTCTGTAGGTTCTTAAGAGCAAGGCATACTACTCTCTCGAGCATTTGTGACCTAACTGTATGAATCGAAACAAGGCTAGCTCTGTGTTCCCATTTGGGGAAAGTTAATATTTCACATGCTCTTGAGAATTTAGGAGCTTGGTAAAAACTTACTATTAAACAGGGATTTTCTTTAATTCCTTTTGTTTAAAGATTTTCATGTGAAACACTCTATGTACTGTGCCTCCCTCTGAGACGTCAGTGGTGCCAGAGACCGTTAGGGAGTTTGTGTAAATAGAGAGCCGGCCAAATGCTGCCCACACAAGTAGTGGGGCTTGAGGCTGAGTGTGTGGAACAGTTTCGCAGTTAGCCTGGGGCTCCGTGGAGCATCCTGAGGCCTCATCCCGGTCCAAGGACCTGTGGACAGACTGTGCCATCAGCGGCTGAGTTGGCTTTGTTCTTTCAGTTGGTGCCTCAGTCTCCATCCAGGAAATGAAGACTAACATGAGGAAGTATCTTAATCCTTCGTGTTAAAACAGATAAGTAACTGCCTACAAAAGACAGAAATATCTAGAGAGTAAATAGCAGGACATAAAATGCTTGGAAACAACTTTGAGATGATGGTTCACTGCATAGAGCCAAAGGGAAGAACTGCTTCTCTTCCAGCATTATTGTAAAAACAACAACAACAAAACAAAACAAAACAAAAAACCTTCATTGTTATTTAACATTGTTTTGGGAAGGACTGCATTCTATTGACACATTGAGGAAAAAAAGTTACTTTTTGTTTTTCTAAACTAATGGAAGCTTAGGCATTATGATTAAGGACCTAAAAGAGCCAGCACCAATGAATGCCCCCTTTCTTCAGCAGCAAAATTTAATAGCTGCCATGGAGAGTTTTTTCTTTTAATCAGCAAAAAATTTATTTTGTCCTTGACATTTTATGCCAAAAATCAGCCCAGAGAATTTGTTTTATAGCCTGAGCTGAATTGCCTTGCAGGTAACATTTTCTTGTGAGCAATGTTCATTGAATTGACTTTTTTTTTTTTTTTTTGCATTAGCTAACAAACCATTATCAATTTATTAGATGACCTTTTTGGTCTTTCTGAAAGATGGAGGAAACTTAAGCAGAGACAGGAAACATGATGAGTTAGCACCTGGATTCTTATGGGAGACAATGTATGGGTTCCTAGCTCAGTGACCTTGAGTGAATTACCTCCTAGAACCTGTTTTCTTCCTTCAGCTAGGGATTCATATATAGTAGTACATCATCATCTCATTGACATTATGATTAATGTACCTAAAGTATTTAGTAGAGCCTTTAGCACTTATGGACTATTCATGAAATAGTAGTGATGCACAGCTAGATGTAACTTAAAACTGCCTTGGAGGAGATCTGATGATCTGATGATAATTGGAATGTGAAGAAAAAAAGATGTTTGACTATCTAGAAAAACTACTGAATATAAGTTTAGCAGAGGCAAAATAAATGTGGCTTGAAATACTGAAAGTTGATTTTATTTCTTATTTTAGAAATGCTGTTGCTTTATTAAAAGTAGTAGGGAAATCCATCCAAATTCTCTTGTCTTTCTTTTATCTGTTTGTGAAAATACCTGGGTTGATCCATTAACACTGAGCATCTCTTTAGTGCAAGGACCAGTGCTAGACTTACAGAGACCTCACAGAAATGTAAGATGCCATTCTTGTCCTGCTGGAGATTTTATTGAAACTTGGAGCATTTGATTAAAAAAAAATCAAATAGCAAAACAACACCTAACTGCCAAGTGGGTAAGGAAGGAAAGACATGGGCTAAAACATCAGTGATGAGAAGGGATGGATTTGAGCTGATTTAAAAGTTGAGAAGTAGACAGGATTGTCTCTCCAAAAGCAACACAGTGGGAAAGAACAAGGCTTGAGGGAGGAGATGTGGTTAGCAAGTGAGGGCTCATTAACATTTAAGGCCACCTTTGAACCAGAAGTGTCTGTCTGACTTGATAGAGTAGGTCTGTCCATCAAACCTTTTCCTACCACCCTGATTCATTCCCTCAGGGTCTCTTATCTTCATATCAAAAGTAAGAGGAGTGGCAGATACAGATATGAGGAAGTGCTTAGCTTTCCACTACTTTGCCAAACATAGTTTACATACCAGCACTGATAATCTGTCAGCCCACCTCTCATGGACACTTAATCATTTCTCTGGAATCCACTGGAATACTTTTTCTATATATTACAAAGCATGCTCAGAATATGTTTCTTAAGTTTATATTCCTACAACCAAGTGGCATTCCCACAAAGCTGCAAAGGTGGCCTGTGATATGTATTCCTTCTCAAAGCCAAAGTTGTCAGTTATGAATGCAGCTACTTTATTGGCCTATTAATAATGTTTGACACTTGTTGAGCACTTACTATGTGCCAGGTATACTTCTGAATCCTTCATGTACAAATTCAATTTTCCTGAATAAGAATAGCAGGAAAGGGACAGATGGACTAGTTAATTAATCAGTTATTTCTGCACCTGTTATCTAGTGCCTATTAAAGTACCAGGACCTTGACTAAGTGCTGGTGAAATTATTCACTAGACACCTCAATTATGGGTATTTTATTAGCATTCATACATTCTGCATTGACTGTTTATTGAAGACATTTTGAAGTATTGCAGACATTTTGAGTTTTTGAAAGCAGTGCTATTTAAACTTGAATGTGTATATAAATCACCTGGGAATCATTTTAAAATGCAGATTCTGATTCAGAAGCTCTGTGGTGGAACCTGAGGTTTTTCATTTTAACAAGGTTCCAGCAGTTAGTATTATCACCCATCAAAGTGACCTATAAGTAACAAGATTTGAGAGAAACAATTAAATGACAGAAAAAAAAACCACAAGAAAAGTATTATTTGTCACTTTCAACCAGAAAAGACAGTGGGCCTGGATTTGGCCATAGACCCCAGGAGAGTACTTTCCGTGATTATCACTGTCATTACCATGTGCCTCTGGTGCTGAAAGGGGAGCTCTGGTGAAACCTTTCCCAGAGTGAACCCAAGAACCACACTCTCCGTCGACTCCAAAAATTGACATCATTAGGGACGTGATTTATAAGATGTAGAAGAGAAAGTGGTGGACTAGAAGCCAGGAAAGCTGTGTTCTCATCAGAATTCATTACAGACTCACTATGTGACCTCTCTTAGCCTTTCTGTGTTTTGATTTCCTCATCTATTAAAGAGACTAATAACATATGTCCTACCATTGCAAGGCCGCAGAGGTTAGTAGATGATGTAAGAAGCGCCAAAACTCGTAGAAAACCAAAGGGGCAGTACAAATATGCATTTTTACAATTACAAATTATGGACTTTAGCAGTAAACAGGGAAAGAGGGTATCTAATGAGCTCCTAGTTTGGTTTATCTCTCTGTATTCATAAGAGGCATTGAGCTTGCAGGGGAAGCTAGCTTTTTGCTGTTCCAGAATAGGTCACCTCCATCTCTACTTAACCAATAGGAACTTCCAGATTATTCCTGCTTGTCCTTTCCTCTGCACTGAGCTGGGGAAAGGAGGAAGCAGAGGGGAGATACTATTGAGTATTTATTTTACTTAAACCTTATAGCACTCCTAAGAGGAAGGCATTACTGTGATTTCGTAGATCAGGCACCTAAAGCTCAGATGTTCTCATTTGCCTGGGTTTTATTTTGTTCCTCATAGTAAAAGAGAAGTCTTTTCAACATTGTAGCGCTAAAGATGTAATTCACTTTCACAAGACTATAAAGTTAGCAACCTCAGGTATCTGCTTAACAGTTCACTTTGTGCATGTTACTCCAGAGGAAGATATTATAGTTTAGGATGAAGTCAAGAATTTTGTGCTAAATGCTATCTCTTTGCCACAGAGGTAGAGAAGGGCTGTAGATGTTTTATTTCTAAATTCACAGATTTTCATAGCGAATTCTACTGGCCACCTCTCCTAGGAGTACAGGAGGGCTGCCACTGAGGGCAGTGGCTTATTCTTTTCCATATTTTAGGATGATGATGATAATGATAGATGTTTTTTGATTAATTTTCATGTATTCTGTAGTATGTAGCCCTTTACACAGATACAGGTAATTCTCATATAGCCCTATGAAGTTGGTGGTTTTGTTATCAATTTTTTAAAGAAGGAAAAACTGAAAACTTAAAGAGTTAAGAAACTTTTTTCAGACCTAGCACTTCCCTCTGGGTCAGCATGGATTTTAGCCCTGGTCTTTCTGGCTCCAATACTCATGTTCTTTTCCGTATACCACCACGTCCATATTAACTACTGTCATTGACCATGACCATCTGGGTTTAAAAATTGGCAGTGGCCAACTGTGACTCCGGGCTATAATACAGATGTCTCAAAACATACTGAGCAGTGAATGAGGCAGACACAAAAAGAGAACACACTGTGATTCCATTTGTATTATGTACAAAACCAGTAAAAATAATTGGCATTGGCTCTCAGTAGAAAAAAAAATCATTTGGAAATAATAATAATAATAATAATAATAATAATAATAATAAAAGAAGAAGAAGAACAATAGTTTTCAGCCCTCTCTGCTGCTACTGGCTCTAGCTGGCCCTGTCACATATTATCATGTCACAGGGCATATGAGACCATAGGGCTGAAATTACATTGGGCAGCTAATGTAAAACAGATTGCACATGACACCTGCCCTTGGATTTCCCAGCGTGGTGCTTCAACTCTGTTAAGCTCACAAGTGCTTTATTTACCAGCAGTGCCTGGATCTCTGAAAATACTTCTTGCAAACAGTGTAACTGTGCATCTTCCACTAGAACCAAACTCCAGGCTCTGTGGAATCTCAAAAGGCAAAAAGCAGTAGAGCCACAAAGTCCCGTTAGTTTGAACCAGTTACTTAACCTATATGAGCTTCAGTTTTTCCTTCTGTTCCGTGGAGATAATGACATTACTTTGCTTTAGAGCTGTGAGGGTTAATTTACCCTGTGGTACCAGATTGATGGAAGGTACACCATCAAGTAGGACCCTAGTAGTTTGCTTTCTGCTGCATTATATCATCCTTAACTTTTCCCTTTCTCTTTGCTCCTGCTTACAAGTCATCAATACTTTCTGTCATTTTTAACTATAGCCTATTCTTTGACTCTGTCTTTCTGTTCCCAGTTACTACCATAATCCAAACCAGCCTCAGATCTAGTTTAGACTACTATAGTAAACTCCTACCTGCTCTCCCACTTGTACTCTTGTTTGATGAAAGGTCCAGAGGCATTTTATTAAAATATAAGCAAGATCCTTAAAATTCTCCAGTGGTTCCCATTGTACTTGGACTCAGTCTGTACCCCTCCCCCTACCAGCCCTTACCGGATCTGATCCCTTCCTGCAGCCCACCATCACCACATGCCCTTCACCCATTGGCTCACTGTGTAGCAGTCATGGTGACATTCTCTCTATCGCTTGGATGAATCGATTCAAGTGGCCTGAGGATCTTTGCATGTGCTGCTTGTCTTCTCTGCCTGGCAATCTGTCCCCTAGACTTTTGTGTGGCTGGAATTGTCTTGTCATTTAGAGAGGCCTCCCAGCTTCTTAATAGACAGACACCATGTCCCCTCTTCCAGTTACTTTCTAACACATTACCCTGTTTTAATTTTCTTTATGTACTCATCACAACATAAAAATTTTCTTATTCATTGGTTTGTTTATAGTTTCTCTTCTTCCCCTCCCCCACCAGGAGGTAAATTCTATGATTCTGCTTCTGATTACATGTCTAGATCCTAGAAAAGTGTCTGGCATCTATGGGCCACTCAGCAAACACTTGTAATAAAGTTATAATAAAATAAAAATAAATCTAAACAAGCTAAAAAATAAGAGATCTTTCAATATTATCTGCACTGTAAGCCTGAGATTAGTGGTCATGGCTAGGAGTGATGGGAAGGAGTGAGTGTGTTACAGGGCAGGAAGAGGGGCACTCCAGGACCCCCAAACCTGTCTACTCTAAGTGGGTTCTGCCATCTGCGGCATCAAGACAAAACATACTCTAGTGTGTAAGAATGCAAAGAAACTTTAATACAATTAGTGTGCGACAAAGAAAAGACAAAGAATATAGTTTTCAAATCAAGCACCCAAAGTTACCCATCCCCTGGTGGATAAATGTCCAACCAAACAGGGTTGGCCCAAAGCAGGGCTACTAAAGCCTGAAAGCCAGCCACAAGTCTAAGGCATCTGACCCCATAGGAAAGGGGTCAGAAACAGCCAGATGTGGGCCTCTCACCCACATCTGCTTCAACCAGTCAGGACCAAGAAACAAGCGCAGCTTCTTCACATGTCTCTCTGCTCCATGTGCCTCCCCCAGGTCTCCTTCTGGCTCTCCCTCCTGCTTCCTTCCTCCTCCAGTCTCTTCCCCAGCTTCTTCTCCTCCTTGCTCAGCTCCACCCTCCCTAGGGTGGGGCAGGGAACCTGGAACTTCCCCTTTCTCTGGGCACCACCCTATTACAAGTGGAGGAGTTAGCCTGTCTTTAGAACCACTGGGTCGTAAGAGGCATGTCCTTCTGACTACGGCCTTCAAACACTTGCCTTTGAGAGGCATGTCCTTCTGACTACGGCCTTCAAACACTTGCGTTTGTTTCTTCAGTTACTCGACAAGCGCTTACTGCGTGCTGAACTCAGGCTGTGCAGTAGCTAACCATGAATGACGTAGGCTTTACTTACTTACCCCAGCTTACAATTTGACAGGGAAGCATTCTGGGTGATTTTGGTAAAATTTGGGTGCAAGCATTTTCAGATGAATTAGTATTAAAGAAGTAGAACTATGCAGGAGGACTGGAAGCATTTTGTAGGAAGGTCTGTTTGGGAGGAGTAGGGAGGCCTCTCCAAGGGAGTGATGTTTAAACCAAATTTGGAGGATGCCTAACTTTGCTCACATTTTCTCATAAATTTCTTATAATTAGCTTTTGAGGAATGTGCAAAGTTGTACAGGTTGGACCAGCTAAGCAGGTATTTTTGGGAATTCCTCCACTCCAGGGACAGCCTTTTCTCTCTCTTCTTTTTATAAGGTAGCCCAAATGTCCTAGCAGTGGTCCCAGAGGGGTATTGCTATCTTCATTCCACAGATGGTTCCCAACTTGTGATGACTCAACTTACAATTTTTTGACTTTACAGTAGTGTGAAAATTATACATATTCAGAAGAAACCAGGTTAGGTGTATTAAATGCATTTCTAGCTTAAGATCTTTTCAACTTATTATCTGATGATGAGCTTATTGGCATGTGACTCAATTGTAAATTGAAAAAGACCTATAGATGAGGATGCTAAGGCTCAGTGAAATGAGGTGCCACTAGTAAGTGGTAGATTAGGCCCACATTTTCATTACTTGCAAGCCCCATACTCTTTTAGACAACATTAGGTGTACCTATTTCTTTGTGGTCATGGGGAATTCAAGGTTTAGGCTATTCCATTCTGCTGATTTTTTTTTTTTCCACAACCACTTGGTTTGTTCTGGACTTTCAGGAGTTAGAAAGTTGGCTGATGTTTCTTTCTGTCCTAAAAAATGTCTCAATATTCACAGTCCTTTGAGATTTGGCAAATGAGAAACCAAAATGCAAGTGGGTCCTTTTTGGCCAGCCAGCCTAATGATTTGGCACACTGGAGCTGTGTGGCTTTAAACCCTGAGGCTGCCTCTGAGTACCTGCCTTCCCACCCTTGTGCAAGAACCAGAAGACTCTGTAAAACGGCCAATGCAATCTTATAGAGTGGTCCGGGAAATGCTCATGAAATTGATCTTGAAGTGCTTGGCAATTGCAAGCTTCATAAGAATCCCTGGTAAGAATAATTAACTTATTTGGGGGATGGATTTATTTAGGAAAACTCCCATCTGCAATGAGGGTGGGCCCCCTTTCCTGTTGCTGCTGGCACGTGTTCTTCTCCAAGTAACATTTGCAGCAGTCTGGGTGGTTTGTCTGCTTAGAGACATCCAGAAAAGTTGGTGGGAAAAGCCAACAGGCCATTGGCACTTAGAGAGTGGGGTTGGCACCAGTTACTATGAGAGGCATTGCTTTTATTAGCAACTTCGTCATTTTACAGCAGGGAAGGCAGAAGTGTCTTATATGCAGACTTAAGATGCTAATGTGGCTCTAGGGTAAGAGGGCAAGTTACACCCATCATCCCACAGAAGTCCAGAATTACAAACATAGCACACCCTTTGCTAAAAAAGGTAAAAATGGGTCTGTGTTTGCTTCCAGAAAGACTTGCTGTCAGTCTCCTAGATCTGTGGAGTTTAAATTCTTGTGTTGCTGCTTAGTAGCTATGTGACTTTGTGCTCACATTAACTAACCTATTCTCACCTAAATATATAAAATAAGGACGTTAATGACATGTAACTCATAGACTTGTTTTAAGCAATAAACAGATGAATACTGATAAGTACTTAGAACAGTGTCTGGCACTTAGTAAGCTTTCAGTGATTATTGGCACTCATTGTTATTAAGCTGTAGCTGGATCTCCACATTGCATGTCTCACTGAATCATCAGAGACTTTAGTTGATTCCCTGGGATAAGAGAGTATGGAATCAGAACTGTGGACTCATTGCCCTATACCTGGTTCTAACAATGCAAGGACATTCTGTACCCCCAGGTTGGCCTCTGTTAGATATTAAAGCTCTTAAAAGTAAGAGGGAAAGGCTTAGAAATTTAACACAGCTGGGGCTTCCCAAATGAAAAGAATATATTTTAAAAGACCCATTACAGTTTAAATGGGCAAACTCACAAATAGGTAGATTAGCACATCCTGCTTCCAGGGTATAGGTTTTCACCCTTACCACCTCTCCCTTCCCCGTATGTTTTCTCTTTCTTCCTCTGTATTGTTTAATGTAATTTTTGCTCCTGTGTCTGTCAGTAAGCACTAAATATTGGACATCTATCTTGTGGAGAACTGGGATTGCTGGTGTGTAAAGAAAGTCATGTTTCCTGGGGAAATTTTGTAGTGTCAAAACCAAGCTGAGAAATATCTGCATATCTGAGGACACTTTTCATCTTTAAAACCCATTTCAAATACCACCTCCTCTAGGATGTCTTCCAAGAATTCTTCTTGCACAGTAAACAGTTTACTTTTTTGGGTGGGAAGGGGCCATGGGGGATTGTTCCTCCCATAAGGCTTTGACTTAAGCCTCAAGATTATGAGGATCTCTTGTGTGACTCACACATTACACCGGGATTCTCTTGAGGGAAGACATCAGTCTAGGAGGATGTTGGGTAGTTTTTATTTATCTTCTAGTACCTGGGCACTCAGTATCTGTTAAATGTAATGGTAAGTAACAAAATGACAGCTAATACTTAGTGAGTACTTATTGAAAGGCAGATCTCAGCCCCCTCCAATATAACAGTAGCTAACACTCACTAACTTCCTTTTGTTCTTTGTGCTTTTCCTCTGTAGCCCATTTGCTCATTCTGTTATGAGGAATTGCCATTTGCAGGTAAAGACACAAGAGCCTCATAGAAGTTTGGGTATTCATGCTAGAATTTCACCCCAGCAATCTGACCCAGAACCTGGCTTCTTAACAGACATGCTAAACTGCCTCTCACTGTGAGACTTCAGAGAAAGTTTTAGAAGTTTTAATAAGTCTGCCTCTCTCTCACTTTGACAGCAGGACTTTGCGGCAAACTGACCAAGTCAATGTATCCATTCAACAGTGGTCAGCTTCTGGTGTGGTAACTATGTCTCCTCCCCAGCAACTTGTGTGCAGTGAAAGCAAGTCTTAGGTTAAATTCTTCACACGTGTAAGTGTTTATTAGACAGAAAACACACAAAAATCATCATCATAAATCTTTCCTTTAGGCTTTGTGAAATCCCTTCTTTTTGGCTATCCTTGCAGTAAAACCTCATGTTGAAACAAGTATACTGATATTCTGATGTCAGGGTTGGCCAGTCTTCTAGCAATTGGGGACACAGGCCCATACAGAATTCTGGTCCTCAGTACTACTCCCTAGTTCTGTTCATGCTTTGATTTTGCAAAATTAAAAGCCAATGAGATGATGAGAAATCACCAAGAGTCCTGAGAAAGGATCATTATAGTGGTGACTCTTGTTGCCTTTCAGAATTGTGGGACCTTGATTAAGCTTCTGAGCCCTTCAGAGTGTCTCATTTCCTTATATGTAAAACAAGGTTAATAACATTGACCTCAGTAGTTTTGAGGTTCAGTGAGATTCTCCATTTAAGTACCTGGTGTGATGCAGGAACTTAGTTAATATTCCTTTACATTCCAGAAATAGCCTGGCATGGGTTAAAACTCCCATTCAAAGCCTGATACATTATCAGTGCTCAGTAAGTTTTTGTTGAATGAATGAACATGGTTGCTTTGCTTTCTTTTAGAGGTTCTTCAAGGCAGATTGCCAAAAGGTTAAAAGGCCATTAAAAGATTCTGCCTTTCAATGGGCAAAGATATTCACATTTTGAACACCAGCTATCATTACATGCTTTACATGTGTTCTCCAATTACAACAATCTTGAAAAACTTTCCATGCCTATAAAGAATTAGTTTTCTGTGATTGTCAGTAAAAAAGCAGCGTTACTGACCTAAATGGTAGAGTTGGAAGTATCCAGAGCTAAAAGCATGCCCTGTGTTCCTACCACTTGCAGATTATGCCATCTGTCTGAATTGAACACATCCCACATCTTACTCTCTGGACATGGGATGTGTATGGCTTCCATTCCGTAAGTTTCAGTGAGTGAGGAGGGGAGGCTGATTGGAGCTTTGGGAGCAAGGCTTTGTCTTAACTTCTGCCATCATTCAGTTGCAGCTTTGCAGGTTCAGGATTCCTTTTCAGCTCAGGGTGTTGGTGAAAAGAGTGTCAGGGAGAATAAGAGTCAGTGATGGTAAACATAAGGGATTTGATATTAAGAACTGGTTCAAGAATTCAGTGAATTCAGTGATATGAAACCAGGTGACTGCTATGGAATAAAAGACCCTAGAGCTTCACAGTGAGGCTATTAGCTCTGAGCTACACGATCCTGGTTTGAACCCAGCTCTACCACCCACTCTGTGACCAACACTAACACTTAGTGAGTCACCATTTGCTCATTTGTATAATGGTTATGATGCTGACCATATCCTTCTCATGGCTTTATGTGTAGTGTCAAATGATACCAAGCCTGTATGATTTTCAACATAGCATTTGACTCCAGTAAACATATATACAAATTTTAGGTGGTGTTATTGACCAAAAGGCTACATTCTACCCTGAATTTTACTTATTTCCTGAATGGATCTTGTGGGATGATTTCAAGAAATGAAGTTTTTTTCCAAATTCTTATATGTAGAACTGCTGGGCAGAATCCAATTTAACACATATTTAAATTTCATAGAAAGAAAACATTTGGGCTGGCTTTGGCAGGTTCTCCTTTTAAGAAGTTTTATTTAAACATTTTTGCTTTGAGGTGTCAGGGTCTTATGTGACAGACAACCTGTGTCTTACATGTCTGGGGCTGAGAAGACCTTTTAGGAATCAGGCCCACAGGGTCAAATTGGCCTTTCAGACAGAGCCTGCCATAGATTTTCTGAGAAGTTAGATGATGTAAAGGGGAGTTAACCCATCCCATGTTGTAAATTATTTTTTCAGAGGAAAAACAAGGGAGCCAAGAAACAATTTGTCATGATTCTTTTACATTTTGACTCAGCAAGAATTTAGCAATCTGCCCTCCATCTCCAGCTTTGTGTGAATCGGGAAAACTTTTATAAACCAAACGTTTAAGAGTAACCTGGTCCCTCCCCCTCCCCAGTTCATGTAATATGGCTCAGTAATCCGCCCTTCTCCCCACCAAAAGAACCAAAGCTAATATTCATGGTCTTTGACATCAAGAATTAGTGTTCAGCTTTTGGTTAAGCAAAGAGAAAGGAGGGAATTTCCTGCTTATAATTTAGCTCTGGAGACCAGGAGATTATTAGCCAGCATCAGATGGGTTAAGGTGCATTCCTACAACTTCCAATGTTGAAGCCTGTTAGACTAGTAAAACCATATTTGCCTTCAAAATTCAGCATAAATAATTGAATGTCTACATGCTTACAGTTCTAGGGGATGAAAACTGCAGGATGAATAGAAGCTAAGGATCATGCTGGCTTTTAAAACTTAGTAATATTTATAATAATGATATTGGAGGAGGGGGCACAGCAGCAGCTACAGCTGCTATTTTTGTAGCATCTGTGCAAGTCACTTTCTGCATCTCTTCTCATTTAATCAGCTCATAATTGCAAGTGCCTGCTTGAAGTAGCTATTTTTAGTCTCAGTTAAGAAAAGCTCCCTGATATTAAATAACTTGACCACATCTCCAAAGAGAATTAGTAGATCAGCTTAGATTCAGACCCAGACCTGACTTTTCAGAGACTGTTCAAAAACTGGGATGCTGTACTGTCAAGTGGTTAATGCAGAGGTCTAAGAAAATCACTTGAATATAGAGTGGTGTATATTAAAGCTGAGGTGTCTAATATGCTTTGGGAACATAGGTGAGAAATTCACCTCTCACTGGGCTGTTGGGGAACTTGGATGTCTTTTGTGTCATTTGAACTGGGTCTGGGAGGGGAACGAAGCTTCGCCAGCATAAGGCAAAGTCAGTGGGAAGTCACAGCACAGTGGAGGGCGTGGGGAAGCAGTCAAGTTACTTGTAGAGGATGGCGCAGTTCAGGCCTAGGTTTACTGAACTAGAGAAAATCAAGTTTCTCTAAAAGAAACTCCAAAAGTGGTTAAAACACTAATCATTTACCACATGTTTTTTTCATTCTATGGTAGGTTACCAAGACGGCCTCTTTTCAGGATCGTGTGTAATGTCCACATACTTGATTACTGAGAAAAGAAGAGAAGACCACATTTAATCACAAACTATACAGTGTCAGAAAAGGTCCCAGTATCCTGTCTTGTCATTGTCTTGAGTGTTAGTAATTTACAACTTGAAACAGCAGCCGGAGCAGAAGGGAACCTTTAAAGCAGTCAGGTTTGTTGGTTAACCCAGAGGTCAAAAGAAGTTTCTGTCTAGCACATTAGATAACTTTTGAAACTTTGACATGTTGCAGGTAGCATTACAGGAACATCTACACTTGTGATAAAAGGAGTTATTTATGAGGTAGCTAAGGTTTCAAATGTAAAAGAAAATAAAAGAGTCCTGTAAATTATGAAGACTTTGGTAACAAACTCCAGTTAGATATTGTTGGCATTTCTGAGAGTGAAAGGGAGATTAGCCAGAATAAATGGGACAATCCACTCAAGTTATAACTGGAATTCCGGTGTCACTACCTGCTGATTAAAAGTGACAGTCCAAAGAAATGTAAGTGACCATCATGGAGAAAGGATTAATGCCTTCAGCCTTCTGATTGGATGTCTTTTGTGTCATGAGTTGCTATGGAAAACTCCACTGGTGTTTTCCAGCTTATTTAGCATTGTCTAGAAATAAGTGAAAAAAATCAATTGGTTCCAAAGACATTATCACAAAGCATTTATAATCTATTAGTTTCCTGCCTTGACTTATCAAAGCTAAGAAAGAAAAAAGGATGCTCTCTATATATTCAGCTGTTTTCTGATTTTCTGAATATAATCATTGTTGTATTCAACAATAAAGTACATGCTTTGGGGGAATAATGGTTACCTTTTTTAATTTTTATTTTTAAAAAAGATTTATTTATTTATGTATACAAGCTGGGGTACAGGCCAGAGGCGTGGGGCAGTGAGAGGGTTCAACAGAGAAAGAGTGGGGAACAGAACAGGCAGATCGCCAGAAAATACACTGCTGAGGGGAGCAGGGGGCAAGACAGGAGAGGTCTGCCGCGCCATGTGGGAATCTCCCCGTCTGGGCGTGGAACTCGTGTCACTGCCAACAGCTCCACAGGGCAGCGCTTAACTGCTGTGCCACCAGGGAGGCCATGATTACCTTTTTTTTTTAAAGACACCCTTACTTCAAATGTTGGAAAGTTAGCATTCCTTAGGATGTAGGACTAAGTCAAGAACTGTTTTTTTACACATGTATGGATGCTAGAAAATAGAAATTAATAGGAGGAAGGAAATTGTACTGAACACTAAATTCTATTCCTTCTCGTCTTCCTTCCTTGTCTGTTGGTGTGCATACAAGCCACAGACAAGGCACATACTGGCCCGAGAACTGTCCTTGGAATAATATATCCTGCCATTGTGACTTCCAGCTGGAGATCTGGAGCAAGTAGTTCAGTCCTTCTGAACCTCATGACTGATAAGCACATTACCTCCTTACTAAGGTTGCGATCAGGACCAAGTAAAGTTCTTAGTGTTCTCTGACCATTTATAAAGTACCAAGCACATTTATAATGAGAAAGGTAAACGCTCTAAGGGCACAAATCCTATCTGACTTAGGTCCTTTAATGTCCTTGTTACCCAGCCCAGGACCGTTTGTTAAATAAACAAGGTAATCAACCACTAGGCAACTTTATATCTCCAATGACCTAGTTTCTATTACATGCCCATTGTGTTTCCTATGTGAACCTTTTGGTTGATAGATTTTAGAGCTAGGAGTAAACAATGTGTTCTCTCTTAATTAGGAGATGTCTGATAATTAGCCAAGAAAATGGACCAAGATGTTATTAATTTTCTGCTTCCTTCACTTGACTATATGATCCTTGAGGGTCGGGGTCATATTTCATTCATCTTTCTTTGTCTTAGCCACTATAGTGTTTTACATGTCAGTGAGCAAGAAATATTTACTGGATGGAATTTTCAATGACCCTGGACCATTTCTTTGCTGCCATCCCAGACTTGTTCCCACTTCAAGTTCTGAATTGGGATTTGAAGCAAGTACAGAACAAATTTCAGGTTTAATTCATTTCCTAGAATATCCTGGTTCATTGTCTGAAGGAAAAGGGGTGAGATTAATTTCTAGTGTCTCCTCACATATTGTTTATTGGTCATAAGTTGGCAAATGGCAAATTTACTGTGAAGAAAATGGACAGCCACTTGACCAATGCATCGGGCTAATATCACTAACGAGAAGCAGATCAGCACCATGAGACATCTGGATGTCTAGATCCGGGCATGGGATACACAGGGAAGGGTGTAAAGTGGTTTATCCAGTGTTCTGGTCAGGAATGCATAGCCAGACTCTTGTCAGGAGGAGATAGCAAACCGTCCAGGCAAAGAACATTCTGCAAAATAACTGGCCTGTACTTTTCACAGGCCACTGTCATGAAAGACAAAGTGGAGGAACTGTTCAAGTTCAGCGAGTGACTGAAGGCTAAAGGCCACTAAGTATAAGAAGTGATCCTAGACTGGGATTTGGTCTAGTGGCTAAAAATGCTATGAAGCACATTATTGAGGCAATTGATAAAAATGGATTATGCCTCTACATTAGATGAAAGTATATATCAATAATACATTTTCTGAATTTCATCATTTATTTCGGAAGATTCTTATTCTTTTTAAAAATGATACAGTTGACGTACAACATTCTGTGAGTTCGTATTGCTACATGCCTTCTGAAACATTAACAACTCTGCTTGTCACATAATTATAATTTCTTTTTTTTTAAAGATTTATTTATTTATACATACAAGCTGGGGTACAGGCCAGAGGCATGGGGTGGCAAGAGGGTTCACCAGAGACAGAGTGGGGAGCAGAACAGGCAGATCAGAAATACACTGCTGAGGGGAGCAGCGGGCGAGGCAGAAGAGGTCTGCCGCACCATGTGGGATTCTCCCTGGCTGGGCGTCGAACTCGCATGGCGTGCTGCCGACAGCTCCACAGCGCAGTGCTCAACCGCTGTGCCACCAGGGAGGCCCCACATAATTATAATTTCTTTTCATATAATTATAATTTCTCTTAGCCAGGGAGAACATTTAAGGCCTAGTCTCAGCACCTTTGAAGTATGTAATATAGTTTTGTTGGCTATAATCACTATCTAATACTGTGTGCATTAGAGCTCTTGAATTTATTCATCTTCTAGTTGCAGGAATATTCTGTTCTTTTAAAAAATGTCTACTGAAGGAACATGATGTATACAAATACTCTTCAATAGTTCAGAATAAAAGATAAAAACAGAAGGCATTGTGGTGAAATGTTGAAATTGATAAATAAGGGCATAAAAGGGAGGTAGACAGGAGTGCTCTAGATTATTTTTGAAACTATTCTGTAAATTTGAAATAATTTCAAAAAGTAAGTTTTTTTAAAAAGCATTGTGATACAGTAAGTGGAGTCCAGAAATCATAGCTGTCCTAGATTGGGCAAGTCGTTTAGCATCTGTGATTCTCAGTTTGCATTGCCTTCAAATTGGGGATATCATAATACCAATCCTTTTGTTTTATAGGGTTGTATATTTGACATATCTAACTGTAAACATAAACAGTGACCTTTTCATCTAAACATTTCCTCACCCATTGAACTTTATGTTGCTCTCAAGGCTTTGACCCATTCTGCTTTTTATACCAGTTACTTGTGTTATAATATACCCCCTCACACACTAAACTGTGAGATAGTGATACTACTACTATTATTACAGTTAACAACAATAGTATATGTAACACTTGCATAGTGCTATAGCTAGTATAGTGCTTTATGTGGTTGGTACCATTCCAATTACTTTACATGAGTGATTATTTATTTATTTATTTATTTATATTTATTTATTTTTAATTGTTATTTATGTCTTTTACATTTTGTATTCCCCTTGGGCAGCCCACCACCAATTCACCCGTGATCCATCTCCATGGTCCCCTGTATTCTCCTCTCTTCCATTTTGTGCCCTTATCCCCCCCTCCCCCACCGCTGAGTGTCTCTCTCCCACCCGGCCTCCCTATAGTCCTGTTATAAGTGAAACCATTCGATATTTTTCTTTTTCTTTCTGGCTTTTTTCACTGAGTATGATTCCCTCTAATTCCATCCATTTCGCTGCA
>PVIJ01019081.1:0-24501 GCA_004024925.1 Scalopus aquaticus
TTCATAGAGGAAGGAGAGCTTTGCAGGGTAGAGTATTTTTGGTTGACATTTGTTGGCATGTAGTATATTACATATATCTCTCCATTCTCTTCTTGCTTTTAATGTTTCTTCAGAGAAATCTGATGTCAGCCTGATTGGGTTTCCTTTGTAGGTTATTTGTTTCTTTGTCCTCATCATTTTCAATATATTTTCCTTGTCTAAATTATCATCTTTACTTCACTATTGAGAAAATTATGGCCAGGAAAGGTGAAACAAATATCAAAGGTCATCCAGTGAGAGAGGCAAAATCTCATTCCTCCCAGCTCAGATCACTACACCATATCTTTTTCCATTCTCATGAGCCTCTTAAAGAATCTATGTTCACATTCCAGAAATGTTGCTATTGCTATACTTCTACATGAAGAAGATCCGTGGCAGTTAATAAAATTTAACTAGTTAAGATCGTTCTCCAGTAATCAAGAACAAATCTATTTTGATATGGCATTGTGTACTACCTTTTAAAGAGCTGCTTTTCTTTTTTCATTCAATGCAAATGGAGCCTACAAATTCGCCAATGAATTTGAGAGAGTGTTTACGTGAAACTCCTTAGAATACACCTGTTCTGCTTTTAGTCCAGTAATTTCCCTTAACTAGTGCAATTATGAGCAAGGTCTCATAAAGATTCCGGTGGAATCTTGGTCTCATAAAGATTCCGGTGGAATCTTGGTCTCATAAAGATTCCGGTGGAATCTTGGAATATCGGTATCTATATGCCAATATAAAGTGCTAAATTCTATACATATGGACCCTGACTTAAAATTGTTTGACTTGGGAATTTTTTACTTTAAAATGGTGAGGAAGTAATATGTACACTATCAAATATGAGGTATAGTAGAGATCATACTTTGAATTTTGAATTTTGATCATTTGCCACGCTAGCAACCTGTGGTAGGACACTATCTCTGATGCTATGCAGTACCTGTGAGCCACTGCTACCAATAAGCCATGAAATGGCTATAAATCAAAGTGTCCTATCTTTACCTGGCTAAGGAGTCCATGAATCAGTCAGATGTTCAATGTAAACAACTGATACTCTGTTTTATAGACTGTAACTGTTTTATACTTTAACTGCTTTATACTTTAAGTAACTGTAACTGTTTTATACTTTAAGTACAGTATTCAAAAAACGACATGACATATTCAATACTTCATTACAAAATAGGCTTTGTTTCAGATGATTTTGACTAACTGAAGGCTAATGTAATGATTTGAGTACATTTAATGTAGTTAGGCTATGATGTTCGGTGGCTTAGGTGTATTAAATTCATTTTTGACTTGCATATTTTCAACTTACAACAGGTCTATCAGAACATAACCATATCATAAATCAAGGAAGATCTGTATAATACTTTAGAACAATAACACCACAGACTGAGGAGTGCAAAGTCTGGTGTGTTAATTAGCATTCTTTAGTTATAACAACCAAGGTCAGCTCTGGCAAACTCAAAAAATAAAATAAAAAGGACTTACAAGCATACAATAGTCTTGATAACTGCAGTCATTCTGCTGTATATTGGAAACAGGAGCAACTGCAGAAGTGTGCACACCAAAGAATTTAAGGAATGCAGGTAGCAAGAACCAAGCAGCCTAACCACTCGGTGGAATTACCAGGTTCTACCTCTGAAGATAAACAGGCTCTATCTTTTCGACCTTTACATCATCTATTTTAAGAGTCAAATCTTGGGAAAGAACATTTTATTGGTTTATAGACACACTCCTTAGTTAGTTGAGGGTAGGGCACTTTGACTGACAGCAAGATTGCAAAGAGTAGGCAAGTAGTAATTCCTACAAGGAAACCACGGTACTATAACAAAAGGATAAAATCAGAAGATGGATTCTAACATTAAAGTGAAATTAAATTAAAAGACAAAATGTCTTCTTTAGATTTAATAGATTTTATAGGGGAAAGATTTGTTTCAGGTAAACCCAATAAATTAAGTTGATTTAAGATTATCCCATTTAATCATTATAGGATGTGTTTATCCTAGGAAGTCCTCAGCATATCAATTTGGATGTAGTTTTATGTTATCCTCTTAGTATGTTACTTACAGTTACCTGTTTTATTGTTATTAAACTGTCATTTAAAAACATAAAGCAGTGCAATATAATTCATTCTAAACTACACTTTCCTTCATCACATAATTACATTAGAAAACACTAAGCCGTCTGCTACAATGAGATAATACAATTCCTAGGTGTTCAAAGACACATGGCAAACAATGCCTAAAAGGGGAATGTTATCGTACAGTAAAATATGCCTACCTCTGAGGACTTTGTTTTACCACTGCTAATGTGTTTTTGGAATTCTGACAGAGATGTACCTACAGGAATGCCACTGACTGACAAATCATTACATACCAAATACCCAGAGAAAAAAATTCAAGGAATTCAAAACAAGACAGTTGAGTACATTTTGAAATGAATTTTGAAAGGCATGTTACGTGCAAATTAACACACCTTTTTTTTCTTTTTTGCAGCCTGCCATAACTCTTTTCCTTGACCGTAATGAGGTATTTGGTAGAATTAAGTGTTTGATATCTATAAATCATACTAGAATTTTGATGGTGGGTGAAGTGATATTTATACACAGAGACATGAAGATGTATCCCCAAAATTTATAGTTTAGTAAATCAATAAAATTTTTATCAATCTTTCTAAGTTAGAATAAAGAGCTTGGGTTATTTGTGTATGCAAGGTTGCCCCTTAATTTACTCAGGAAATGAGACAGAGTTGATTCTGTGAGGTCTCCAGCAAAATGAATATAGTTTTTCATATGGGTAGGAAAGAATTCTGTGTTGACTCAGAACATAAAGAACTTAGTATTTGAATGACCTTAGTAATCATCATGTCCAGGACCTTCATCTAACAGTTTCTCTTGTCACTGATGTGGTTAAAATATCCTGTTCAAAGTCAGTAGTAATCCTCTTTATATCATCTCTAATTAATTCTTGTATTATCCGCAGTAGAAAGGAAATGTCTTTTTTTCTTTGTTTTTTTTTTTTGTTTGTTTGTTTGTTTGTTTTTTTGCATAGAACTGGGATTCAGGCCAGAGGTGCAGGGGGTGAGAGGATTCACCAGAGACAGATTGGGGAGCAGAACAGGCGGATCTTCTGAAGTACACTGCTAAGGGGAGCAGTGGGTGGGACAGGACAAGTTTGCTGTGCCATGTAGGCTAGATCCCTGGGTGGGGACTGAATTCAGTGGGTTAGATCCCTGGCTGAGGAACAAACTCTGGTCTTTGAGGTAGGCCCTTGCCATCATAATGCTAAGACTTAAACCTTAGGCCACCAGGGATGCCCTGGAAAGAAACTTTTACCATACTATCTGGAAAGGGTTTTAAAGTCTCAGGGTTTAAGAGAGTAGGGAATAATTATGATGAAAATATGAACCAGTCCTCTTTCTTTTGAGTACAATAAAACACTCAAAGAATCTGTGAAATGATAAGGAGGTTATTTCTTTATATAGTACCTGCTTTGTTTTTAAAAATTATTTATCATGACTTTAGAAGTCAATTAACAAAAACTTGTTTCCCAAAGAGGAAATCTGTGTTATCTCAAATTGATGTTTTATCTTTTATTTCAATGACCAAATGTACAAGCAACTAACTCAAGATGTCATAAAACTACTTACTAGGAAAAAAAAAAACCTAAGATAGACACACATCTTATTATGTATATTTTGCTTGACTTAATCCAGTCCACTTCAGGGACTTCTTACAAGATCATAATCTATCCATGACTTCCACAGACCCTACAAATGTATTTTTATATCAAAGACATTATCTAAAAAAATCACTTGCCCATTACCAAAAGTAAGTGTGTCTTCTGATTCTAATCAGTGTCACAACTTGCTGTGCAAAATCATAGACTCCATTCCAAACCTAATGAATCTGAATATCTGGAGATAAGACCAGAGGATTTACATTTTAAATAAGCATCTTGAGTCTTACATACACTTAATTCTGGGACTCCAAAGGGAGAGAGATAAAAGACTGATGTGGATTCAATTACCTTGAAACATGATCTCAAAAAAACTTCTTATTCTACAAGAAAAAAAAATTATACAAAAGCTCTAAAAATCCCACAAAGCACTACACTAACATAGGTGTAAAAATCTAGGGCATGGTTAATACTTAGTGTGTTAGGGGCTAACTGTTTAAAGGTTTTATTTAAAATGTTTTATAATAAACCTTGGATTCTTGAGAGACTTTGATAAATGTTCACTTTGTAGCCCACATTAGAGTTAAGCCAATTACATGAGCCTTAAACCAGTATTCTAGCATATGCTTGGTAAGGACACAGAAGAATGAGTTCTAGACTAAAATAATGTGTGTTCCAAAGACTTAGTAGTTGGACCTCTATTTTTTCTACATGTCCATTCACTCTCTTATTAGTCTCAGGACTATAAATATTATCAATACTCTCATGACTACTAAACTACTTAGCCCAAATCTCTTACCTAACTTTTAGACTGATACTCAACTTCCTCTTTGACAACAATGCTTGGATATCTCAAAATCAACATTTATAAATCTGGACTATTCATCTCCCTCTAAACCTGCTTTTCTTGCAGCCTTTGCTGTCTCAGTTAACTGCAACTCTATCTTCTTAATTGCTCAGGCTAATAATCTTGGTGTCATCACTAATTTTTCTTTTTTCCTCCAAATCCAATAATTCAGTAAATACTCTTGACTCCACCTCCAGATTATATACAGCATCCAAACTATTTCTACGCTTTCCATCTGGTCAGACCTACCATGTTATGCTTGGATTATTGCAACAGTCTCCTATCAACTGGTTTCCTCCTGTTTTTACTCACTACACTCTAATTCATTCTCAACACATACACCCGAAGTAATCAATCTAAAACTAAGCCCAAAGATATCATATCACTGCTCAAAAGTCTCTAATATTTCTCATTCAGAATAAAAAACAAAGCCCTTGCCATGGCCTAGTGGGCCCAACAAAAATGTGATCCCCCATGACCTCTAATAACTCGAATCCCCTCATATCCTACTACTATGCCCCTTGCTCATTCTACCCAGTCACCCTGAGCCTGGCCTCCCAAAGATGTTCCCATGAACCTACCTTAGGGACTTTACACAGGCTTTCCTCAGATATCCTGATTACTTACTCCTTCACTGACTTTGTTATTGCTCAAAAATATCAGCTTCTCAGTGAACATCTTTCTAATCATCTTATTTAAAATATACATGGTACCCCGAAATCCTCACCATCTATTTCAGCTGCTATGACTTAAATGTTTATGTCCCCCAAGCCCCACACAAAATTCATTATGTTGAAATGCCAATACCCAAAGTGATGGTATTAGAAGGCACAGACTTCGGAAGGTGCTTACGTCTTGAGGGTGGAGTGCTCATGAATAGGAGTACTGCTTTTATAAAAGAGAACACACAGAGCTACCTAGTCCCTTCCAGCATGTGAAAACACAATAAGAAGGCACCAATTATGAGAATGAACTAGAAAGGGGGCCTTTATCAGAATATGAGCAAGTTGGTGCTTGATCTTGAACTTAAAACTGTTGGAAAGTAGATTTCTGCTATTTTCTAGTTTCTAATTTCTACTCAGTTGCTGGTATTTTGTGATAGCATCCCAAATAAACTAAAGATGCCCGCTTTATTTTTCACTCATGTACTCTCACCATTTAATATACTCTGTCATTTACTTTTTCATTATAAAAATGAAAAAAATTTTCATTACTATTTGCATTCCCTGTTAAAATACAAACCTAAATGAAGCAATGATTTTGTCCTTTGTTCCCACTGGTGTATTTCTAGTAACCAGAATAGTTCCTAGAACAAAACAGGTTTTCAAATAAATGTTTTCTCAGTGAATCAGTTAATAAATAAAGAAGCCTAACTGACTCTGATAGTTCACTTACGTTCTTATCCTCTGTTTACTCATTTGTCAATTGTGATTTGTGATCTTTATTAAAATTCCTTCCATATTCTAAAATTAAAGTCATGACCACAGATCCATAGATTTGGCAAGAAGTCCCATAAAGCTTTGGGACAGTCTCACTTGGTGAATGATGTTGTAAAGTCAAGCTGGAGTGGATACAAGAAAGGTCTGAAAAATATTGGATTTCAAGAAAACTTGGTTTCAGGATATATCCTCTCTCAAAAAGTCCTACATAAAATATAACTAATGGTTTTGCAACTCCAAGTGTTCACTACCTCTACTCAGCAAGACTATAAATGCAAGCCACACCACAGAGTTTCAAGAGATGTAATATCTAATTAAAATAAAACTCCTGGTGGGAACAGCTACCAGACAGCAGTGCAGTGAGTAGGCAATTTTTAACAAAAAGAATCTGGAATTTGGAGTCAGGGAACTTGACCCTAAATCTAGTTCTGTCACAATCTATGATACTTCAGTGAAACCATTTATTGGCTTCACTGTATGCCTCAGTTTCCTCATTTTTCAAAGAGAAATTTATCATTATAGGAATTACAGCAGATAAAACTACTATATAAGTAGTTTTAAAGTTTGCAAATATCCTACACCTCTATATATTAAGAAATTGTCTCGGTCTTAGCACTAACACTATGTTAGGTGCTGGAAATGATAGAATTAAATGTGATCTTTGCTCATAAAACTATAAGATGCAATCCTATAGGCTCACAGTCTACCTAACAGGATATGAAATGCACACTGGGAGATACTCCAGAAAAAAAGGCTGTTGACAGAGTAGAAAAGTCAGGCATACACAATTACAATGTTGAATCGGATGGATATTTACGGATCATCATGGGAACAAGGTGGAACTGACATTCTTGTAGGATAGTAGGAGAGGAGTTTCTTGAGGAAGGTAAAGTTATCAAAGGCAAAGTCACTTTCAACTTGAGAACTGGATACTTTACAAGTTGTATAGCTCATCTATTTAACAGGTCCTAACATCTGCTGCATGTAGAAATTGAATTTGGTTACCACGAGACCAGAGTAGATGTTCTGAGCGCCACATTTGGTACCAGCACAGCTGTAATCAGGACAGATTGCAATCAGAACACTTTTCTCTGGCTCCATAGATACTGACAAAATTCCTGTTTTCTTTTTCCAGAGCCCAATTCAGAAATCAGTGCTGATCAAACAAAGCATACATTCAGTTTGGCACTAAATTTGACTTGGCAGATTCTGTATGGGATCCTGGTAAGCCAGAGACTCATTTTTCTGAGCTAGGAACAGTTTCTGGAAACATATCTAATCCTAGTATGGTGTGCCAAGAAGCAAAGTGAAATTTTTAGAGATGAGCAGAAGGGAAAATACAAGAATAGCCATAACTAGATCGTTAGGGGAGAAAGCCATATTGTGTTAAATTGTATATGACTTACAGCAGCTATCCAGTGCCTAAACAGCTGTAAAAACCAAGTACACATGTTAATTAATGAAAGGATGAAAAGCTAGTCAAGTTAGACTGTGTCTATGATAGTATTCAGTTGCAGGATTAGAACATTCAGCCTTTAGAATCACTAGGGACTGACTCACCTCTGTGTGAATGCTGTCCGTGTCACAATCACCAAGATGAGGCACCAACTGCAAGAAGAAGCAAGCATGTGCTCTATGTTATGTCCAGTCTGATTTGGCCAAGGTCACACAGGTAGGTTCTACAAAGGAAGCAATATTGCCATTGTCACTGAAATACCACTTTTGGGAGACAAGTGATTTATAAACACATTTGAAAACAAAATAAATTTAAGTCTACATAAACATGATGAGATTCTTTAATTTTCCTCTTACTGAGATATAACTGACAAAAAGCACTATGTAAATTTCAGTTGTACAAAGTGATGATTTGATACATACATACATTCTGAAATGATTGCCACAATAAGGATTAATTAGCATATCCTTCATGTCACAGATTACGTGTGTGTGTAGTGAGAACAATTAAGATCCATTCTCTTTGCAAATTACAATTTCAAATTGGTAACTACAGTCACCAAGCTGTACATTAGATGCACAGAACTTATGCATCTTATAATTAATGCTCCCTTTTACCCTCTGCAAAACCTTCTTTCAGTCTTTTAAGTCCTCAAAACTGATCTGGTTCATTCTTGTCCCTTTAATGACTTTAGTTGGTTGCTCTTCAGCACTTGTGCACAGGAACTTCTCTCATATAATATAGCCAGGACCTATAAATATTCTAATTATTGAAAAGTTTTGTTTCAGGCATGTCATATAAATTTTCCAACAATCATAATTCATAGTTATATCACAGTATATATTATGTTTATTATATTTTATTCATATTACTATCTCTACTGGATATAGCATAATCTCCTCTAAGAGACTTATAAAACAATTTAGGATTCTGTTGAGTCTCAATAACATTTGTGGTCACAGCAACCAAAACAACTGTGCCAAGTGCTAGTAAGTAGAGGATTATGTTTAAAAGATTCCTGGTAAACACAACTGTATCTTTGCTCTGAAATTATTTGGTATGCAGACAACTCTTGGTAACCCTAGGCATTTTCTGTTTCCAAATTTACCAAGATTAGCTATAATTAGCTTCCCAGATCAAACAAGATCAGTTGTGTTCCATATGGTATGCTTGTAAATATTGGTGGGTTTTTGTTTATTTGTTTTGTTTTTAAAGATTTATTTATTTTTGCATGGGGTACAGGCTAGAGGCGTGGGGCAGCAAGAGGGTTCACCAGAGACAGAGTGGGGAGTAGAACAGGCAGATCAACGGAAATACACTGCTGAGGGGAGTAGTGAGTGAGGCAGGAGAGGTCTGCTGTGCCATGTGGGAATCTCCCCAGCCGGGTGTCCAACTCATGTCACCACTGCAGATAGCTCCACAGCTCAGCGCTTAACCACTGTGCCACTAGGGAGGCCCCCTTGTAAATATTTGTCTGTGTTTAAAATTTCTGCTCTAAGTTTTCTTTACATAATAATACTCTTTTTATTTTTTTATTTAAATTATTTCCAGCCTCAAGATTTTCTTTTTCATGGCAAGTTCTTTCCCTCAATTTTTATTTTATGGCTATTTGTAAGTATTCTTCTACAAAGTTTTTACATTCACCATTGCTTATTGACTATATCTTACATGACAAAAATAAATAATATATTATTAAGCAATTGTCCAAAATGTTCTTCAAAATCAGATAGATTTATGCTTGATTTCCTAGCATATTCTGGAGAGCTCTGAAATTCTACAGATGTGCTTCACTGACTACACCATGATAAGAGAAAGCTAAATTCACTTTTCGTGTATCCCATATTCTTCAACTTTAGCAAGTCTTTTATCTGTTTTATTTACTGGAATTCTACATAAAATTGTTTGTGAAATGGATTCCAATGCATGAAAATAGTTTCATAACAAGTAATGTTGCCCAACCACTGACTATGAAAATTTCATTTTGGTTGATCTGTTTATTGAGCCATAGGAGTGATGCTGACAAGCCCTTTCTCCAGTGCAGAAATACTTTTAAATGCTTACCAAGGGTTGATGCTGAATAAAACCTGTCCAAAGAACTGTCCAAAGAACCGTTATGTAAAACACTTAACTGAGTTTCCACTCCACAATTCTAAAATCTGAGTGGGAATTGTGTATTGTTGCTTTGAAGATTCAGACTAGAAATTGTTGGTGGACCATGTTCACATGCAGTTTGACTTTTCTACACATTGGAGTAATTACCAAGCATTGTGGATGGACTCAAAGGACTTTGATTGTGGTAATGAATTGCACAAACCTTCCAAGAAATATAGAACCATATGTCTCAGGGAGTTTGTTGGAGGCTGCAGCTATATATAAGGATGTGGAAAGGGAATGCTAGTACTCTAAAGCCAACTATACAAGGTTATGAATTGAAATTTATTGCTAACATGGAATATGGGTGGACTGGAATATAATTTTCCCAGTGTTATCTAGGGTAAAAGTTGTAAAAAAAAAATTGGTTGCTAATCTAGCTAATTTACTTTCTAATGATTAAAAATCAGAAAGCCCAGATTTTTAGAATTTCATACTAGAAGTTAAGATTTAATATATGGTATACAAAATCTAGATGAGTATAATGAAGAACTCTCAGATCCTTAAGTAAGATCAGAAGAAGGCCAAAACATGTAACTGAAACTAATGAGAATTAAAATACGATGGATAAAAGCAGACAGCTGGAAAAGTTACATGTTCAAAAGAGCTTTTTTCTTAAAAAGATCTGAATCCAGTCAAGGAATCAAATGTAAATGAAACAAGCATAACTTAATCACTTATACCGATTTATTTCCTGTAGAAAGGATGGGTGGTATGTGTTTATAGAAAGTTATTCAAACTGAGCCTAAAAAGGGGGAAACAAAAACAAAGATACATGAAAATGTATCCAACACTCTAAGAAGGGAAACTGTATCCAAATGACTTGAGATAAACTCTCATTGAGTAAGGAATACTCCCACACTATTCTTACAGACTTTCGACACTTTTATTTTCTCAAAAAACAATAGAGAAAATAGACACCCCTTGATTTTAAGTAAAAGAGATTATCCAATATGTAAGACAGTCCACTCTACATGTTTTGGGCTTGTCTAAGCAGCTCCTACAATCACATAAATCTGTTCTTAAAAATAAATCCCTAGTGTATATCCCCATAATTCTATTTGTCTGGTTGAACCCTGACTGATACATACAACCTTTCTAAGACAATCCTTCATCAAAAAGAGAAATTCAATAAAGAAAGAAGACTAGGGTCAAATAAATAGGTAATTCAACTTAAAAGATAAACAAAGGAGATTCTAAGATGAGGGTCCCCAGGATAATAGCTATGGACCATAAAGAAGACAGGAATGGATACTCAGAAGGTAAAAATAACCAATTTTTTAGTATCATGTCAGCAGAAATTAGTAGCTTGAGGAGAACATAAAAATCAGACAAATTTAAAAACAATATTTATAGGAGTTCTTAGTGACCATGATTAAAAACACAAGTTGTTTGGCTGTTGTTGGTGAAACCACAGAAGTCTGTTGTTTATTGTAAGCCTAGGAAGTGTAGACATCAATGGAACTCTTCCAGTGCCCTAGATTACTGTGATTATAATTTTGACTGAGATTATTACCAATTTTGTATTCTGTGTTCTAAAGAAAAATCTTACCTCCATTACAAAGGAAAAGGTTAATAAAAATATCTGAGCCATAGATCTTAGGTATACAGCAGTGGGGGAGGAGGAGGGAGCACGGTCAATACAAGGGAGAGAAGACACATGAGATTATGATGATGGGTCATGGTGCTATGGTGTGGGAGAACTACAGGGACTACACAAAAATGAACTACAATGTAAAAAAAAATAATTTTTTAAAAATGTCTGAGCAATGAATGTTTCTCTGTGATTTAGTGTATTAGAGAAAATGAAGGTGTCTGAGTGGGGTTAAAAAAATAATCTGGGAAAGATACCAGGGAGGAAAATATTGTAAGGAGGCAACCTCAGTATTCCTAAAATTGCACTGTGTGAATAAAACTCCAGAGCCAGAATGACAATTACCAGTGTCTATAAAATAAATCATATTATTTAGAAAGATATCAGCATCATGTTTTTTGCTCAACTGGGTCAAAGGACTAATTTAAAGCAACTTTAGATATGAACTGGAATATCAGGTTATGGAACATCGTTCAGAGTTCAAGAGAATGCAGAAACCATCGAGTAGAACAATTAAGCACGGAAGCATGAACAGTGATTGCTATTAGACCACAGGTAAATATATGAAGTGTCATTAGGCACATCATAGATCCAGAAGTCAATGGACAGATTATAAATAGTAAGTACAGTTCTCTAGAGTCCATTGAGTAGTGGCTTCAAGGGCTTCAAAGAGCTTCAACACTACTTTCTCCCATATCAGCATCTGAGAATTCTTTAGTGAGTTTATCTTAAAGTAATGAAAACAAGTATATTTACATGACATATAGGAACAAATGCCATGGTATCATAAATTAGGCACACTGAGACATGAGACAGACTAGCACTTTAGTAACACCAATAACCAAGAAAGGAAGAGAAATTGAGACTGTAAACAGAGTATAAGAACACTAACCATTTTGGAACAGCTAGTTTCTGGGAGAATTGTCAGGAAGACTAATGCCCAAAAGACATGACAGCCTCATGGCTGAGTAAGTAGGGGTCCTCATCAGTCGGGCAATGAATAACATCAGGAATCCATGCAATGTTGACTATAAATGTGTTTCTAGAAAGCCTCTTGCCAGGAGTGAGGGTCCACAAGAAAGATTTGGTGCAAGCAATAGGAAACTGTAGTCACAGGTAAGTGAGGCCCAGCTCAAGAAATATTTCAAGTACAGCAAGGAAAGCAGAACAATTTCATGATTTGGATTAACGTGGCGAGTAACAGAGGGAGAAAACCCTGAAACAAAATTTCATATGCTCTAAGCCAAGAGTCCCCTCTTGGCCAGGCCTGTTAGACCAGGAAGAATAGATCTAGGCTCTATATCTGTAGGTGGTGCTAACAAAAATGCTGTAACTTGGTGACCTGGTCAAGCTCTGCCAGAGAGTTGGGGTCAGCCTGGTCCAGCAAGAGAAGGACACTATTGTCTCCAGCTGGGAGGAACTGAGGAAAGACAAAAGTGAGGGAATGAGATCATTAAGAACAACAGGTACATGTCTGCAGCTACATAAAATGACACCAGTCTTATTTCAAAGCCTTTTTATATGTTGAGAGACCAAGGAACTACAGTTCTGTGACGAATCAGAGTTTTTAATGAATAGGGTTATAGGAATTCTATGCTATATTGTATATCTCCAAGAACTATGCTCCAGAGCAGACCAATGAAAAGAAACTTCTGTTTCTTATGTCAGGAAGATACTTGTTCAGAGTGATAATGGGAATTGTTACGTTTGATGTCAGTAATAGTTTATGAAGCCGACTAGAAAGTCATGGAAAGAACGAACAAAGGAAGGACACAAACAATCTATGCTGGCTTTTTCCATAGAGTCTGAGAAACCTTTTTCACCCCACCTTTCATTATCTTTTGAAATAACTTGCAGGGAAATAAAAGCAGATGTCTAGAGAAGTCATCAAGAAAAGCTACAAATCAAAAAGAGATTTCCAACAGTTATGTTTTTAATGATCTGGTTGAAGGTTTTGTATTTTTCCCCTCTTCCATCCCAATTTATCCGAAAATGTTGGTGACAGTGTGTTCTATCAAGCAGTCCTTTTCCAAATCTGAATGTGCTACCATTCTACTTTCTCTGATAAGGAAGACTTAAGAAAGTGGATGGAAGCATGTTTAGAGTACCAAAAAAGCCTTTTTCTGCAATCCAGTCCTACTGCTTATTTTTTTAGTCCACAAGTACAGCAAACTGAACCTGGAAAATTGGAATAAAGTCATATGTATTCCTCTATTACACTTGCAAGGAAAACAATAAAATAAGAAGTCACTCCTCATAAAAGTTGTCGATTCCCAGACCATTCAGGAGCTCTTCTTTTTCTTTTTTCCCAAAGTCACAGTATGTAACAACAAAATTTTAATTTTAAAAAAATCTTCTAGTAGTTTGGGTACTTTGTTTTTCTTTTTAAAAGAATGGGTTGTTTTTTTCTAGCTAACTAGGTGTTTGGGATAGATAGACATAAGTAAGCATTTCTAGATAAACAGACCTCGACCTAAAAGTGTCAAGTAATTTCTAAAATTTTAATATGGCCCTAAATCTAAGTCAGCCAATAGTTTTAGTGTTAGAAGAAGCCCAAAGAGAACATCTTGCACTACTCCATTTGATGCAACCCGTAAAAATGTAATTCTGCCTATGTCTTCATTTCATAGAGTGAAGTTCAATGTTAAATGAGGTATCAGAGGGGAGGAGAATCCAGGACACCTGTCTATTGTGGACGGCCTTGATCTGCCACCATGCCATGCTGCTTCACTTCTGGAACAGGGATTGATTTAAGTCATGTTATTTTAAACCAGGTTATAACCATTAACTTAGTAATTGAGTTCTATGAAACTTCTAAGCTAGAAGATTATTATTAAAGAATATCTTCACAGTAACAATTTTATAATAAAAATAAAGGTTTTATAAAATTAGTATAGACAATATAACACATTTTTTTCTTTGTAATGAAGCAAAAATAGTAGCAGAAGGCATTATTGGTAATTATTTAGATTCTCACACCACAAAATTGAAGAATGTATAACATAGTGAATATATTCTGTTATGAGATAAAATTCTAGAGGCAAGAATTATAATCAGAGAAATAAAAAAAAAAGAAAATTGCTATACAGAATACGGAGGTACAAATTGGTATTATATGGCATGGTCCATGCTATGCCCCAACTAACAGTGCTGGGGTAATATAAGAAATTTGTATTTTCTATTATGTCGAAGACCTAGAATTGGACATTTCCAGATGGGAATAACATGCTTTACACTGTGCTACCCTTGCTCCAGAGAATGTCATCACTTTCCACCAAGCATAGTTCAGTAAAAACCCTGGTTTCTTAAAGGAGCAGATTACTGTAGAGTGTATCCCAGGAAGAGAGAAATGGCATTTCCATTATAATCTCAAGAATCTTGGGTGACATCTAAGCTAGCCTTTGGGGAAACCTCTTATTAAATGGAAAACAGGGGAAATTAGAGATACTTTACAATTAAAAATACATCTTGTTATAAAATGTTATTAAAGTAATTAAAGCAGACATGTCTATGATGTGGTTTTAAGATATTCATGAAACCAGAGATTTAATTCTTTATATTAATAGTGTAGACAAAGATCCCCATCTGGGAAATTAATATTCCTAAATCCAAGTACATGCGACCATGTGAAATCTTTTCTTGTTTTGGAACATAATCTTTTGATTTTTATATTTTCTACAAAAAAAAATAGACATTTAAAAAGTAAAATCCACAAATTTATTTTTCATGCACTGTGGTTATGATTATTCTAAAATAAGTTAGTATCAACTCTATATAGTTGATGAAATTAAGAAGTTATTTTTATTTTTTAAAAGCAAGTTTTAGGGCCTCCCTAGTGGTACAATGGGTTAAGCACAGCACAATGAAGCTATTCAGTGCCACTGCAGCACGAGTTCAATACCCGGCCAGGGAGATTCCCATATGGCACAACAGACCTCTCCTGCCTCGCCTGCTGCTACCCTTAGCAGTGTACTTCAGCTGATCTGCCCGTTCTGCAACTCACTCTGTCTGTGGTGAATCCTCTCACCACCCCCACACCTTTGGCCTGCACCCCAGCTTGTATGCACAAATAAATAAATCTTTAAAAAATAAATAAATCTTTAAAATAAATCTTTTTAAAAAATAAATCTTAAGTGAGAATATTTCTGTACAGCATGTCCAGATTGATTCATTTACTTATATATAAGATTTATTTTATACAATTCCTTGTCCCAAAAAGAATGTGGGGGAATTACCAAGGTATGTATCACATAAATCTGACTTTGGTTGGTTAGGTTAATTCAAGATTATACTGTAGAGAAAATAGTTGCACATATCAGTACATGTTAGACTATGCTTTGAGAAAAAAAACACTAACAGAAATCTTAGTAGATTAATGAAACAAAATTTGTTTCTTGTTTATTATGTCTGTTGTGAGCCAAAATAGCTCTTCAGGCCAATTTCCTTCACGTTGGAGACTTAAGAAACTGAAGCTGCTGTTACCAAATAATGATTTTCAGAGCATATAATTTTACTTTTGCCAAAACCATTTTAATAGTCACATTATTTAAATGTGTATATGATGCTATCAAGTATAATTTTTATCCTAAGCCACAAGTATCTATTCCTATAATAGGTTTAGAATAGGTTTTTTTATCTTCATCTGTCTCCACATCATTTATACTCGCTACACTGATTTTGAAGTGATATTTGGAAGGCTTATTTACATGATTAACTTTGTAATTACAAAGCGATATACCCTCTACCTCTCTCCTCTGAAAAAACTAAATCTGTTTACATTATTGTGCCTCCTATTTTGAGGGAATGGGAGTCTTTAAAATAGTTCAGTCAGGTGACCCCTGTAAGCATTTATAACTAGCACTGATTTTGGTCATTTCAGCTTAAATGTATTCACCAGACAAAATTTGTTTAAAATAAAGCAATTTAGAAAATGCTTAACATATAAAAGATTTATAAGAACCTAAAGATATTATCTTTTTATTAGAGGCATACTTTTAGGTAAAATATTAAGAGTCTGTTACATGCTAATTATTTTGCTAAGTACTAAGAGGAAAATAATACAAAGAGACAGGGAAAGACCTGAAAATTGGGAGTGCAGGTAGGCCATTTTGACTCTGAGGGAGAGAGTAGGCCTCTCTCAGGCATTGATATACACCTGATGGCCAAATTAGGGAGAAAGAGATTCATTTGAAGTTTAGGGGAAGGACAGTCCAACCAGAAGGGATATTAAGTACAAAGCACAAAGGCCACAAGGCATGAACAAGTACAGCATGTTCAAGGGTCTGAAAGAAGGTCATTCTCTTGACAGAGTTATAGACTATTAGTTCAGAGGAGTAGGAAAAGTGTGAATCATGCAAGGTCATAATGGCCACAGAATGGGGTTTAGATTTAAATGTGCTGAAAAACAGCCCTTGGTGTATTTTTAGTAAAGATATAGTGTGATCTGGTTTATATTTTACTAAGGCCACTCTACTTTGTATATATAGAACAAAAACTAAGAGGGAAGAACACAAATAGAGATTTGGTAAAAATACTTGGGCTCTAGTCCAGGTGGACTCTGATGAAGGCTTGGACTCTCAGTGAAGATGGAGAAAAGTAGTAATTCATAAGGAAATTTCAAAAACACACAATGAAGTAGGAAAATAATTGTACCTTATTTCAAAGAACTGGTTTTCTACAGATTAATAAGAATAAACGATAACCCAAATAAAAACATGGACAAAGATTATTAATATGCAGTACAGAAAAGGAAGTAAAAATGATTCTAAATGTATGTTAAGCTACTCAACACCACTCTTAATAAGAGAAATGAAAACTGAAATAACTTGTTTAACTAGAAGATTGGCAAAAAGCAAAAAGTTTAATAGAATAGATTTGGGGAGGATATAAAGAAAAAGACAATCATACATTTCTAGTATGAATATAAATTGTTATATTCTGTGTGATGAGCAATTTGGAGATGTCTATCAAAATTACAAATGTACTTGACCTTTGACCCTGCAATCCAGCTAACTATAATTTATCCTACAGGTTAATATTTACTCTACATTCTTGTAACAGATGGTGCCAGTGCTTTGCCAACATCGCTGAGATTTTCAGCCGTCGATCAAGACTCTCAGATTCTATGTTTTTACTTCAACTATCTCATCCTTTGGGTAGAATAATTATGAAGAGTGTGTTTTGCTGCTTCTTCAGATTCCCCAGTTTAACTTCTTGTAAGTTTAAGATCCAGTCACTCATTGAGACACCTGGCTTAAAAGTGCACCATTGATTGACTTCTTTCCCCTGGATCCCTTTCTCCTTCCTTTACTAGTTTTGCCAGCACCACCTGATAAACTACTTAAAATCAATGGTGTTTTCTGGAGGAATCCAACAAAGAGAATCCTTAACCTCTTCTCTGTCTTACCATCATTAGAGTCCTAGTGGGAGTATTATTAGCATAGGCAGGATAAGTCTATGCTGCACATATCTGTCCCTAACTTTTGTTTCTTTTAGCACACCTCACCCCTGAAAATCACACTTCTCTAGTACTCCAGTCATCGGTGATAGTGATAACCAAAAACTTAATCCATGCACTTTCATATTTCCACATTTCTCTGTCTCTTTCTGGGAACACAGCTTCTCCTGTAATTTTCACAAGTAGTGTCAATTTCCTCTCAGGGACCGCATATCGCTAGGCATGGTTGTGGGTTAAAGTGGTCTTTTTACTCTTCTTTATTTCCATTACATGATTTACCCTTGCTCTTCTGCAAAAATTCCAGCTTTGACTCTCAAATCTTCCCACCATAATACCCCTATCCCTCATCATCAGAGTATCCCCTGATCACTTCTCCTTATTATTTGAAGCTTTTAGCTCCATTCATTGTCATTCTATCCAACACTACTCCTTACCACAATTCTTGATGGCTGTAATATTTTCCACAACCCCTCCATTCTTTAACCTTCTTTCTCCTTTTTCCAGTAATTCTAGCTATCCTAAAGAACCTCTAGAACATTCCATCGCAATATCTACCTATTCTCTGTATTTGTGTCTCATATTGTTTTCCTTTCTATTACTATAAATGTACTGCCCTGGCTTCTACCTAGACCAACATGTTTTCAAGCATCCTAATTCCAAAATTTCTTGCTTACTTAAGGATATCAGCCTAGCAATTTATATCATTCCACCGGCACACCAGTTTTTTCTCTTTCCACCAGATCATTGCTTTCAGCTTTTAAGTACACTGCTATTCCACCCATTTTAAAATGATAATATACTCACCTAGTTTTGTTCTACTTTTCTGGCCATTTTGTCACAGCCTTCCTTGCTGGTCCTGCCTTATCTCCTTAACTGCTGGAAAGCCCCACTGCCTGGCCTATGCGCTTTTCTCTATCCAACCTGCTACATTGTTGACTTCATCCCATTAAACACACATATAGTGACAACTCCAAAATGTTTTTCTCCAGTTGGATCCTCTCTTCTAAGTTCCAGACTCATATATCAAACATCCTACATGATATCTCTATCCGGATACCTGATAAAAGGTTTGAACTAGAAATGTTTAAAGTCAAATTTATTTCCTTTTACCCAAACATGCTCCTTCAGTAGTCCTCCACTACTCAGGAAACGTCACCCCATTCCTACAGTTCCTAAGACCATTATTTCGGTACCATTATTTGATTTTTCTTTCTTTCCCTCCTGCTTCATGTCCATTTTACTAGCATTCTTTTGACTGTACAGAAAAAGCATATGCAGAAGTCAACCATCACTTAAACCTCTACTACCCAAATCCTAGTAAACTAAACCATCACTCTTTTAAAAATTATAATAGCTTGAGTTTCCTATTTTAACTGTTGTCCTTATACACTCTAATTTCAACAGAGCAATGAGTGATCTCTAAACATTTAAGTTAGTGTTACTACCTTGTTTAAAACCCTGCATTTCACTTGGAATAATGGCAAAAATATTTACAATGGCCCACAACATCACATAGAATTTAAATCCCCAACCACCACACCACACAAAGAACTAGAGTATGTCACATCCAGAATATATTTTAAAGGTGGAACTGAGGACCTGTCAATCAATTAGATGGAGTAGAATTAGGAAAAAGAGAGTAATCAGATCTGGTAACTGAATCTTTAGTTTTTGGCCTGAATATATGGGTAAATGATTGTGTGATAATGTTCATGAGAAAGATTAGGATAACAGTAAATATGAACTTGTTATGTATTTGTGGGGTGAGGTCATAATGAATACATAAGAATATAGTCATGTTCATTTTATGCTTTAGGCACCTACTAGAAAACTAACTGAAGAATATAGGTAGGCAGTGGTTATGCAAATATGGTAAAAGAAAATGAAGTGAGATGATTTCATAGAATTCTGCAAAGAAAATGCTGTTTCAAAAAAGATGCAGTGTATTTTTTTATGTTATTAAGGTTGAATTATATTAGGGCATAGGTTGAAAATGAATTAGACAACACAGGTCATTGGTGATATTGGGAGCAATGAAATGGATTAAGAAGAGAAAGGAAGAGCATGGAAGGAGAGTGTACATGATGGATTTAATAGTGGGAAGATAAGTTAGTTTCTTTCTGATCAGATAAGTTAGTTCCCTTCTGATCACATCCATTTTAAAACATCTTTACTAAGATAATTAACAAACTGCAAAGTTACCCTTAAAAGTATAAAATAAGGGGTATTTAGTATAGTCATAACATTGTGCAACTAACACCACTATTGAAATCCAGAACACTTTTCAATCCCCAAAGAAACTCCATACTCATTCTTCACCCTACACCCAACTCACCTTCAACCCACACCTAACTCACCTTCAACCCCTCGCAACAACTAATCTTTCTATCTCCACGAATTTGCTTTCACACAAATGGAGTCATTCATATATGACCTTCTGTGCCTGGGTTTTTTCACTAAGCATGTTCTCAAGATTCATCTACATTGTAATATGTGTTAGTGCTTCATGTTTTTTTTATCATTAAATATTATTTCACTGCATGGATTTACCATGTCTTGTTTATCCAATCATCGGTACATGAACATTTTGGTTATTTAGTCCTGTTGGCTATTATGGATAGTGTTGATATGAACATCTGTGTACAAGTTTCTGTGTAAACATGTATTTTGATTACTCTTGGGTACATACTAGTGAAGTGTAAATGCTGAGCTATACAGTAACTATAAGTTTGGCAGTTCAAAGACTGTTCCCAAATAGCTGCACCATTTTACATTCCCACTAGAAGTGCACGTGTTTTAATTTCTCCACATTCTTATCAACATTTACTATTGTCTGTTTCTTTGATTACAGTCATCCTAGTGGCTATGAAGTGGGTTCTCACTATTGTGTTCATTTGCATTTCCCTAATGGTGAACGATGATGAATATCTTAACATATGCTTATTGAAGATATGTATATCTTTGGAGAAATGTCTGTTCACACTTTATGACCATTTTTAAACTGAATTACTTTTCTTTTTATTATTAAGTTACAAGGGTCCTTCATATATTCTGAATACAAGTTCCTTTTCAGATACATGACTTGCAAATATTTTCTCACATTCTTTGGGTTGACTCTTCACTTTCATGATGATATCTTTAAAACAAAAAATTTCCAATCTTAATGCATTCCAATATATCTATTTTTTCTTTTGTTGCTTGAGCCCTTGGTGCCATTTCTAAAAATTAAATGACGAACCTTAAGTGATCAAGATTTGCACCTACTTTTTTAATGAGATTTTTAGCTTTAGTACTTGTACTAAGCCAATCCATTATGAGTTTCCTTTTTTGTGGATGAGGTACAACTTCATTCTTCTTCATGGAGATAACCAGTTGTCCTGAGAGAATTTTTTTAAAATACTATTCTTTCCCTAACAATTTTGTTGGTACACTTGTCAAAAATCAATTAACAATAGATATTTGGACTCATTTTTGGAATTCCAATTTTATTCTACTGATCTACATATCTAACCTTATCCCAGTCCTATCCTGATTACTATAAATGTAATTACTATATGTAAATGAATTACTATAAATGTTTGAAATCAGTGTGAGTCCTTTAATTTTGTTCTCTCCCCCCCCACTCCCTCCTTCCCTCTCTCTCTCTCTCTCTCTCTCTCTCTCTCTCTCTCTCTCTCTCTTTCTCTCCCCCCCCCCATTTTGGCTATTCTAAGTCCCTCATCTCCAATATGAATTTTAGGATCACTTTGTCATGTCTCCCAAAAGCCAGGTGAGGTTTCATAAGTTGTATTGGAACTGCAGATCAATTGGGAATATGGCCATCTTAACAATAATACCTCATGAGAACAGGGATATTTTCTCATAGATTTAGATCTTCATTAAATTCTTTCAGCTGAGTTTTATAGTCTTCACTATACAAGTCTTGTATTTCTTTTTTTTTTTAAAGATTTATTTATTTTTACATACAAGAGCTGGGGTGCAGGCCAGAGGTGTGGGGTAGTGAGAGGGCTCTCCAGAGACAGAATGGGGAGCAGAACAGGCAGATTGACCAAAATACACTGCTGAGGCGAGCAGCGGGCAAGGCAGGAGAGGTCTGCTGCGCCATGTGGGAATCTCCCCAGCCAGGTATCGAACTTGCGCTGCAGCCCCCGACAGCTCCACAGCATTGTGCTTAACCTGTTGCGCCACCAGGTAGGCACAAGTCTTGTATTTCTTAATTAACTTTTTAACTGCCTTATTGAGATATAATTCACATACCATATAATTCTCGACTTAAAGTGTTCAATAATTCTAGAGATATTCACAGACTTGTGAAATTATCACACCAATCAATTTTAGACAATTTTTATCATACCAAAGAAAACCCTCAAGCCCTTTAGTTATCACTTTCAATTCTCCCTACTTATCAAGCCTAGGCAATCACAAATCTACCTTATATCTTTATAGTTTTGCCTATTCTGAATATTTGGGAAGTTTCTTGTTCAAGATGGCAATAGTAGAGAGAGAATGAATTCACCTCATCCCCAGAACACAGTGTTTCTACAGCTACATGAAACAATTTCCTCTCCTCCTCTTAAAATAAATCCAAAGGCTGGCGGAGTGATTACACATTGGGCAAACAAGAAAACCATTATCTAAGCAAGTAGGCTAGGCTGGGAAACAATCTCACCATAAATGCCACCTCAGGTACAGCAACTCACAACCAAAAGAGAACTCAAAATCAGACTTTTTCCCTGAGTAGTAAAGAGTTCAAACACTGTTATCAGGCACTGCAACTTTTAACAGGTGCCCCTGAGAATGACCCCATAAAACATTTAATTTTGAAAACCAATGAGGCTCACATCCCAAATTCCATAAGACTTTAGTGATCTGAGGAATGGCTCTGGCATTCAGATTCACCCGACCAAGCGCCAAGCTCTAAGAATCTGAAAGCCCCAGACTTAAAGTAAATGAGAGTCATCTGTTCATAAAAAAAAATATTAGTCTGAGAAATTGGCATCCAATTTAACACACACATATCTAAGAACCTGCTGGAACACTTTCTAGGACGAAGTGGCAGATATCATTACTTGTTCTTCATTTGTTATGTTCCAGACCACCATTATTCCCAGAAGGGAGCTTTTACACACCTCTGGTGAATTAATTTTTGTGACTTTCACCTGGAAAAAACCTCTTAATTACTTGGTTCTAAAGAAAATTACATGAATCCTAAAATAAGTGATTTCTGTATCTGGCGCTCCCTATTTAGCATGTTTTCAGGGTGCATCCATGTTGCAGTATATGTCAATTATTTGTTCCTTTTTTATAGCTGAGTAATATTCCATTATATGTATATACAGTACATTTTATCTATTCATCAGCTTATAAACATTTGGATTATTTCAATCTTTTGCATACTATGCATAATGCTGCTATGAACACTCATTTTTCTGAGGTATAACTAGGAGTGGACTTTCTGGGTTATACTCTAACTATGTTTGACATGGAGAAACTACCAGGCTGTTTTCCAGCGAGGTTGTATCATTTTACATTCCTACCAACAAATACAAGGGATGTGCACTTTTCCACATCCTCACCAATATTTCTTGTTATCTGACCTTTTGATTACAGCTATGCTAAAGACTGTGAAGTGGTATCTCACTGTGGTTTTGGTTTATATTTCCCAAATGACTAATAAATATAATATATTTTAATGTATTGACTGGTCATTTGTAAATCCTTGGAGAAATGCCTATTCAAATCGTTTGCCCATTCTTCAATTGAAAATATTCATGGGGCCTCCCTGGTGGCGCAGCGGTTGAGCACTGAGCTGTGGAGCTGTGGGCAGCAGCGATGTGAGTTCGACACCCAGCTGGGGAGAATCCCACATGGTGCGGCAGACCTCTCCACCTCACCTGCTGCTCTCCTCTGCAGTGTATTTCGAATCTGCCTGTTCTGCTCCCTGCTCTGTCTCTGGTGAAGCCTCTCGCCACTCCACACCTCTGGCCTGTACCCCAGCTTGTATGTATAAATAAATAAATCTTTAAAAAAAAGAAAATGTTCATCTTTTTGCTTTTGAGTTGAAAATGTCCTTCATGTATTCTAAATATAATTTCCTTATCAGATATATGATTTGCAAATATTATCACCTATCCTTGTACTTTTGGTTACTTTTTTACTTTCTCAATACTGCCTTTTAACACACAACAACTTTCAATTTTGATGAGACCAAATGTATGTACCTAGGTTATCTTTGGCTGTGTAAGCTTTTTGTGTCCTATGTAAGAAAATGTTGCCTAATCCAAAGTCAAAAAATTTACACCTATGTTCTCTTTTAAATGTCTTGTAGTAGTTAAATTTTTATCTTTGATCTATTTTGAGTTAATTTTTGTGTATGTTATGTGGAATCATTTTGGTACCACTGTACACAGAATTCTTAATTTCTTTTTCAGGTTATTCATTGCTTGTGTATTGAAACTTGCTGATTTTTCTATATTAGTTTTATGTCCTGAAACATTGAACTCATTTACCACACTGTTTTCATTGCTGAATTGAAATCAGGAACTATCAGCCTTCCATCTTCAATGCCCTTGTCTAGTGTTTATATAAGGATAATACTGACCTCATTGGATGTGTTGCCATGCTTTTTCTCCTCTTAGAAAATTTCTTTAAAAGTTTGGATAGACAAGAGAAAGACATTCAAGGGATTCAAATAGGAAAAGAAGAAATTAAACTGTCTCTATTTGCAGATGATATGATAATATATATACAAAACCCTAAAAAATCCATAGAAAAACTACTCAAAATAATAGACCAGTTCAGTACAGTAGCAGGATACAAAATCAATGCACAAAAATCAATAGCCTTCCTATATGCAAAC
>PVIJ01019082.1:0-24498 GCA_004024925.1 Scalopus aquaticus
CGCCCTCCTTGCCCTTTGCTGGGTTTCTTGTCTCTTCACATGAGCTTCCTTTGAGGCTAGCAGGAAATTCAGGGTCAGGTGCTCTAGAAGACACTGCCAGGGAGAGGGTCCCTCACACCCGGAGCATAGCGACCTGGGATGGGATTCTGCGGACGCAGGTTTTGCGCATCTTAAAAGGAACTTCAGGAACAGGAGCACCCGCACCTGCCCTTCTGGCCAAGGTTAAGGGTGATCCATTAAGGACACACGCTGGGGGCCTCCCTAGTGGCGCAAGGGGATAAGTCTCAGCACTGCCAAGCTATCGCCAGCCACTGTAGCACGAGATCAATCCCCAGCCAGGGAGATTCCCACATGGCACAGCAGACCTGTCCTGTTTCCCCGCTGCTCCCCTCAGCAGTGTATGTCAGTCAATCTGCCTGCTCTACTCCCCATTCTGTCTGAATCCTCTCACCCCTCCTGTCACCTCTGGCCAACACCCCAGCTGTTGTATGCGTAAATAAATAAATTTCTTTAAAATATAAATTGAATGAATTTATTGAATATATTGAAAAAATGTGAAGAAAAGTTTCAACAAGTCTAAACACAGTCATCAAGCAAAGCCCAACTAAGCCTTAATACCTACCCTAATTACAGCTTCAGGCTCTCCCAATAATGGAAATTTAAACTAACCAAAGTTATTTGCATTATAAGACCCTCCCTGTCTTTTCTCAAAGTGGCTTTGCTTGAAATAATCTCTCTTTTCTTTGCTAGTAAAATTGTCCTACCCCCTTTCAGATATAAAACCTTTCCATTTTGTGTAACTATTTGCAGTGCTTTTTCTCTTGATAGATGGGATATTGCCTAATTCACAAATCATTGGAAAAAGCAAGTTAGAGCTCTAGTTTTGTTTTTTTAACAATATTAATCACTTTTTACCTTTTTTTTTTGGTCTTTTCGAAGGCTTGTTGTTGACTGTTCCTCTCCCTGAAAAAGTGAAAAAAAAATGTCTAAGTGTTCATGACATTGTTTACAAAACTGCACTGAAAAAGTAGTGTTTTACAAAAGCACCATTCAAATGTAACTTTTCAGGAGCCCAACCAGTATTTTGAGAAAAATGTCAGATGCTTAGATTGAGTAAAGTGCTTTTTCTCTAAAGGAGCATTTAAAGTCCATTATCTCTGTTGTGTCTGCTCAGCTCTGCTATTGTATTGTGTGCATATCCATAGACAAAACATAGATGAAATGATGTGACAGTGGTTGTGTTCCAATAAAACTCTATTTATAAAACAATGCACTGGATTTGCCCTTTGGGACATAGTTTGCTGAACCCTAACCTAGACTTAGTTAAAAGATGATATTTACCTGATTCATCCTATATTTCTTTTGCTAATAATTCCAGATATTCCACATATGCAGGGTATAGAAAATAATGATAATAAATTTAGCACTGAAAATACTTCCTTTGTAACATAAAGGTCAAGTCAATTTTTAGTCGCTCTTACTTCTTTTCTTACTGTTAGCTCTGGCGACTGAAGAGCGTCTGTTCCCTGAGGCACCTGGAAAGTAACAGGTGATGGTCAGAGAACAGTTATTGATCAGTAAATGCTACAAATCCAAGGACAAGTCACACTTCAGCAGGCTTGGGTACCATTTCTCTGTCTTCCTTCTGAAGGAACCAGATGCTATTAAGATGACATCGAAGGTTTTTATTTCTCTGATGCAAAAAAAAAACTCTTAATTGCTTAAATGCATCAATTTCCTCATCTATGAAACAATAGGGATAGTAAGCTTTATTCTGCTCAGGTTTACATTTTTTGGAGACTAAGTAAAATCTTAGTTGCAAAAGCCAGTGAAGCTGCTATATCGATGAATAAAAGGCTGGCGGGCATTCTGCATGCTGAGTTATCTGAAGCCTTTTTCTCTGACAGTACCAGGATCTTTTGTCTTTTGAGGTCTTTCCAAGGCTGTGAGAGAGTGGACACTCTTAACTCCAGCAGAACAGTTGAATTACTTGGTTCCGTGGATAAGGGTGGAGGTCACTATAAATCCAACATGTCAGTGCTCATATGCTAATACAGTAGATGAGATGGTGCCGATTATACCAGTGCGTTTCCGCTGCACCATCCAAGTATTAGCAACAGGGCCCACAGTGTTCAATATGGCTTCATCATGATCTCCGGCCTCCCTGCGGTTGCTCAAAGGGTCAGGCCAAGCACAGAGAACAGGGTTCTGGCATGGACCGGACTGTTCCTCGTCATGTGCGCTCAGACCAAGGGCAGCAGGACAAGGGGACTCTGATGTCAGCCTCCTGACACCCCACCCCGTCACCTTCATAACTGACTCCCCACCATGGGCGAGCTGCTTTTTGTTCCCTCTGCTCACCTACCACAGACAAGCCTGGGCTCAAGGCATCGGCTCAACCACTTCCAGCCCGACACCGAGCAGCCTCACCTGAGGTGCCAGGGGCTTGGTCCCTTCCAGTCCTTGCTTCTCGGTCTCTCCCCACATCTCGCGAAGAACCCGCGACAGGGGAGCTCCTCTCACTTCCAGGGCCATGTAGCTCCGCTCCTAAGTTGCGATCTCTGAAGAGTTTGCATTTTGCCCCCTCCCTTCCAAACATCCCTCTTTCCCCCATGCCCACATCGAAGAATGTGTCTACCTCTGAAATCTCTTTCTCTTGGCCATCAATCTGGATCTTTGTTTTTCTATTTTTTCTTGACATGTTTCACCTATCCATACAGTTATGACGTTTTTACAAATGTTGTTATTTGCTTTTATGTGAGGCCATTCTTTTTGAAATATTATCTGTAACACATGTATGTATATAGGATTCAATTATTAAAATATTTTTTCTAAAATATTTCATATTAAATACTATAATAAGTGAACTTTTGCCAGACAAATTTCCAGATGTTGGAATACAGAAAATGAACAATATTTTCACTCATTCAACAAGGTTCTAAGCCCCCTCATGCGCCTGGTGCTGGAATGGGGGCTGATAGTAACTCAGGGCAGAAGACTACAGCAAGAAGACTACACCACGTGCCCTCACACTCGTGCCTGACCCCGGGTATCGGCCCTCCTGGGGGCCCGAGACTACTTTTCTTGAGATACTGATTTGGCTTCTCAGGAGCTCTCCAGGGAGACCAAACTGTGTTGGAATAAAAAAAATTTCTAGGCAAGATAAAAGTATACACAGCATAAATACTACATTAAATATCTATAAAGGAGGGTGGAGGTGCGGGTCGGTCCCGCTCAGTCAAAAAGCCTCGTGTAACTTGGACCCCCGAATGTAACTGCATTTATGTGAAGCTTTCCTAGGGACGGGTTTCAGGACCCCCCTGCTCCCACCACCACCCACAATAAACATGTCCCCACTGCCCATCTATGTGGTGGCACATGGTAGGAGCTAAATATACACTTGTCAAAAAAAAAGAACGGCCCTGGACACCAAAAAGTAATAAATCTAGTTACCTTGTTTAAAGCGTTCAAGAACAGATTTTAATTCTGGGTAAGCCTTCATGTGGATCTTGCTGAACAATGCTCTCAGACATTCCATATTGAAGTTGTCCTCTATTTCTCTGAGGACTTTGTACACCACTTGGCATAGAGGAACCAGCTTTCTACATGATTCTTGACAAGCCTTAAAAAATATTGAGTGGAGAAAATATAAGCACACACTTTTAAGTTACAGAAGAGTTCTACAAAATGATTTTGTGTTCATGTATTCCTACTCTCCCTGTAGGTATCTTCTCATGGAAAGGTCTAGAACCTCTGTATATTTGTTGGTTAGTATATGCAACAAGTAAAGCCTTCCTTCTTAAAAATATCCACTTGTGAATCTGATCTCTTTGCCCTCATTTACATTTCATGTAAGAAGAGATTTTGAAGAACACAAGTTGGTACCCACTTAAACAATCGTGTAGCCCTTAAAGAACCTGGTCAAGGGTTTAAGGTGATAAGTTCTGTTGACTGGAAAACCCTGCCCTTTCCCCATTGCTGACTTGACTCAAAGGGCTCCAGGAAGCCCCATGATGGTTCTTTCCTTCTGTGAACTTGGCCAAGAAAAACATGTTCATAGGGCAGAGAGAAGACGTGCATGTCTGTATGGCCAGTGGTGCCTTTTGCTAAGTTAACCCAGATGCCAAGACTTCTATCTCCAGTGCTAGCCACCCCAACTTCGGTGGGCACCACTGCCCCGGTTCCTCTTTCAGAAGCAAGACCGTCTCTGGACATCTCAAGACCGACTCCTCCTTTATCTTAGAGAAACACTTGGAACAATACTTGACAAGGTTCCCCACTCGTAGGAGACTCCTCATTTAACAGCTCTACCCTGACTTTTGGGTTTAGGATAGCAAAGCATAACCCAGTTTCAGCCAGTTAGCCAGATTGTGACATAAAAACTTCACTTACGTCATACAATTCATTGCTGATGATCCCACGGTCACGGAAGGTTTCAAAGAAAGGATATGGTTCTTTTATGGCATCTGAAATCTCCACTTTATATGTTTTGAAGTGCTCGAATAGGACATAGACAACCCTTTCATTCAGGTTCTGGTCTTCTGTGAACATCCTAGGAAGGAAGGATAATGTGATAAATTGGCCAACAAGATTCTGAGATGCTTGTGAAGGCTGTAAGATTATATTTATAAAGGATAGGCTGTGAAGAACCAATATATGTGAAATAAATGGTTTTGGGTAGAAACTAGAATAAATCGAATTGAAGCAGTAAAGAAAGATATTGAAGAAAGCATGAAGGTTAGGAAGACTTCAGCACAGGACTGAAAATGTCCAGCTTGTCCTGATCTAAGAGAGTATAAAGATATCCTCATGTAGGCAGGATATTTTGCTAAATTTTGAATTCCTACAAAACCAAAATGAAATAAACAGAGGAATGAAAGACAATGGATGGAAATAAATTCTCATCTGGAAACTGTTTCTTTGTTAACAACTAAGAGAATATAAATATCAGAGTACTAAGAAAGAGTATCCCCTCTAAAACTTATAGCTGTTAATCCCTGGGCCACAGGGAGGCCCCCTAATTTTCATATTCTTTTGGTATTTCATAAATCTTTTGTGACGAGATTGTTCTAGTTTGGCCCATTTATATTACTGGGTTGTCTTTTACTTGATAATGTTTAGCAATTTGTTATATGTTATGGAAAGAAATGTTTTGCTTGTAAAAATTATTGTGAACATTTCTCCCAGTCCATGGTTTGTCTTTCATTTTCTTAGCCATATCTTTTGATGTGGAGAAATTTTTAATTTTGATGAAATCATATCTATCAGTTTTTTTTGTGGTTACTAGTTTTAGTACACTAATAATTTTTGCTTGTTCCAAGTTGATGAAAATAGGGAAAAAATTTACAGTATAAACTTGGGTCTATTTCTGAACATTCTATTCTATATCATCCATCTATTTCTCTATCTTTATGCCAATAGACTATCAGTTTGAATACCATAGCTTATAGAAAGTCTTAGAATAATTAAGGAAAGATTGTCTTGACTCTTCTAGTTCTTTTGGTTTTACTATATTTTAAACCCAGTCTGTCAATTTTACAGGAAAAATCCTTAGTTTTATAGGAATTGAAGTAAACCTATACATAAATTTGGAGACAACTAACCTCTTAATATTGTTCTCAGGTGTATTCCTGCAGAATTCCCACCACCAAATCACCTGGGAACCCACAACATAGTCTCTAGTGCTCTTGCCTCACTTGTTCTGATCCCTTTCCCACCCCATCCCCTGCTGAATGTTTCCTATTTATTTTGCCTGCTAGTTTTGGTTTTGTTTTGTTTGGAAACAAAACATTTTAAAGAAAATATGATGTTTTTCTTGGCAAGAACTTCTGGGATTTGACACCTAAAGCACAGGCAACAAAACCAAAGTTGGACAAATGGGATGACATTAAACTAAAAACTCTACACAGCAAAGGAATTTATTAACAGGGTGAAAAGTCATCTTATGGAATGGGAGGACATAGCTGCAGGCCATCAATCAGGTAAGGGGTTAATATATAAAATACATAGGAATCTCCTACAACTAAAAGTTTAAAAAAGCAACCTAATTTAAAAAATGGGCACAGGACTTGACTAGACATTTCTACAAAAAATGTATAGGAAGTGGCACTCAACATTGGTAATCAGGAGGGAAATAAGACCAAACCACAGTGAGCTGGTATAAAAAGTAACACCTCACAGGTGTTATTACACAGGATGTTAGAGTGGCTATTATTTAAAAAAAAATGAAGAAGTATTGGCAAGGATATAGAACAATTGTATTGTGGATGGGTGTGGAGCAACTGTTGTACTTTGTTAGAGGGAAGAGAATAGAGTAAACACTATGAAGATTCCTGGAAAAATTAAGACAAGAATGAACAGTGATCTTAAAATCTCACTCTAGGTATTTAAAAGAATTGAAATCAGGATTTAAAGGAGAGATAATCGATAGGAAAGAAAAAAAAAGAAAGTCTGTAGAGGATCAACCCAGGACACCTAACAAATATTTTTAAATGAAAAAAACCCTTCAACACCCACAAACAATACGGCCTGTTGTTGAAAAGACCTGAGTAAGAAAATGCATTTAAATATGATTAACCCTTGAAGGATTCATCCATTAATCCTGAAAATACAGTAAGGATTTACCGGGCAAAAGCCAAGAGGGGCGGCCAGGGAGGCCGGCAAGCCCGGAGCCACTCGGGGCTGAGATTGTGCTGGTCCCAGAGAATCAGTCCCTGAGAGCAACTGAAATCAAGAGTCTGTACGGGGTGGAGAGCCCAGTGGGGTCCGGCCCACAACAGTCACGTCTTCACTGTGAGAAGGAAGGGGGGGAACAGCTCTGGCCGGGACTAGGGATCCCGGTAAACCAAGAGCATCCAATATCCCCAGGGACCTCCTGACGCAGCTCCCCAAGGGCCCGGGCCGTCAGTCACCCAGTATCCCCCGCAACAAGCAACACAACCCTCCCCCAGGGCTGGTGTCGTCATTGAAGGCCTAAGTTTTACCCATTAATGTATTTTCCCCAGGTACAGGGCTGTATCCATCAAAGCAAACCAGCAAGAAGCCTTGGCGAGTAAAGGCAGGAGGGAAAAATAGTAACTTTAGCGTATTGGACCTTCAGACACCATTTAACCAAATGGCCACGGTGAACATCACTGGGCATAGGTCAGGCTGACTTATCCCCTGACATCAGGTGATGGGAAGGGCGCTTTTCCTGGGCCTTCTCTCCTAACCCTCATCACCCAGCAGAGACATGAGGTAAACCTCTAAATCAACCCATATCAAGGTGAAATCGGGCAGAACGGGGCTCAAATGCCCAGGCTTTGCGGCAAGAGCCACCAAAATGCCAAATACAACAAAGGCCAGCGCCTGATGAGAGCACAGGGCACCGTCTGTGGGTTTTCACCCGCGCACAATTGCAGGAGACTGCAGGCTGCAGGAACAACAGCAGCAAACACGGGGTTTACTGTACAAACAGGGGAAACAGAGAGCTCGCTGCAGCCTCAGGTGGCGGCCGCCTCACCCAGATTGCAGCGGGGATGGCAGCTCCTTGGGAGGTGCTGGGTGAGACCCACAAACAGGCCTCTGAGACACCAGGCGCAGGCCCCTGGGGCTCCTTTCAGGCTGCGTCAGGGACAGCACCGGAGGCCCCATCTCTTCAGAGTCCTTCGGCTTCTCTTCCTCCTCGGAGGCGGCTGCTGGCGCTTCTTTTCTTTCTTCTCTTCTCAGAGGCCAGGAACTGGCTTCTCTCCTCTCTCTCCGGAGTCTGGAACCGTCGTCTTTCTTCTCCTGGGGGCTGGTCGTGTCGTGTCTTCTCCTGTTCGGTTCAATCTTTTCTCCTTTTTTCTCCTTCTTTTTCCTCTTTTTTTCTCCTTCTTTTCCTCCTCGGTTCAATCTTTTCTGCTTTTTTTCCCTCTTCTTCTCCTTCTTTTCCTTTCTTTGGTCCAATCTTTTCCTCCTTTCTGTCCCCCCAGTCCTGGCTTATATCCTCTCCCCGAGCACCATCCATAAGTCTGATTGGACCATGTTCAATCCTGGAGCTGATTGGACCGACCCATCAGCTCCTAGCACCTGATTGGTCCATACAAAAATGGCAGTTACTGGGCAGGAGCAACTGCCATAACTGACTCTGGAACAGCGGGATAAGAGGCCCCACCGCTCCTGCAGGAACCCAAGCTGCTAAGGCAGCTTGATTCCGGTAACAAAGGTACATCCCACAAACTATCTATCCTCTTCAAGCTGCAAGGTCATAAAAGCCAAGGGAAGTTGGAGGATTTGTCCCAGACGAGAAGGGAACAGGTGACAAGTGACTAAATGCAAGGTGGCCCCTGGGCTGAAGCTGCAACAGGAAATGGATGTTATTGGAATCATGAGTGAGAATGAAAAAGCTGGGCTCAGAGCAGCGACCCCTCCAGTGCTGGCTTTTCATTAGACAAATGTGTCACAGCCAGGATGAGGATTCAGCTCACAGGAAGTGACATTAAGGGTGCATACATGGAAATTTCTAGACTGCCCTTGCAATTTTTCGGTAAATGGGAAATTATGACAAAATGATCATTTTATTTAAAAAACCTGTGAGAAACAGCAGAAATAATGGAGAACAGGGCCAGGAATGCTTCAAACATTGAAAATATAAAATGCCAACTATTGGACTTCTTTAATCTATGTAAGTATTTTTATGAAAAAGGAAAACCACAGCAAACAGCATCCATAATTAGGCAGTGGTTAAAGTTTTCCTCTGGGGCCTGGGGTCCAGATACATCTGCTATTGTCAGCCTTGTATTCCTCCTGCACAAATTCCCAGCCATGGGAGCAAGGGGAAAATGGATCAGATTGGAAGAAACAGATTGTAATCACATAATTTACATATATAATTCCTATATGACACACCTGTATCTCCAAAGAAGTCATTAGAATTAAAGAGTTTGGCAAAGTTCAATTCATGTTTATAATTAAGTCACAAACTGCTGGAAAATTAATTTCAAATTTCATAGCTTTTTTTAAAAATTGAAGTAACACTGATTTTTAACAAGTTGTGGTTTTCTCATGTACAGCAGAGGAATTGTTATTCAGCCCCTGCATAAATCACACTATGGTCACCCCTAAAGACCAGTTCTGTCACTCTTTATCTGATTTACCCACCTCCAGCCACTTCCCCTTCCTCTACTACCATTTTGTTCTCATGTTAAAAGTGTAAAGATATCAAAGGTCTATGAATGAATCTAACAGAAGTACAAGAACTGGAGGGTGAAAATATCAGTCATATTAGAAAATATTTTTATTTTAATAATATACATGTACTATTTCAAGAGCTAAAAGACATCAGTTTGTAGAAATTTCTCTTGTAGTCATTTCTCTTCAAGTTGACCTAGAGGCTCAGCACAACTCCATACAAAGCCCCCACAGGATTTTGACATGCTGATTTGAATGGAAAGGGCCAAGGAAACACTTTGCAAGACGAAAAGCTAATGGGGGATTTGCCCCACCTGACACTGAGAGTTACTAGGACGCCAACCTGACGATCCCGGGCCCTGCCTTCCAGAGCAGAGCGGAGGCCTCCACCTCTCTGTCCCCAATCACACAGGAGGAATGTGCGTCCCCGCACCCAGCTGGGCCCACTGACCAAGGAGCAGGGTCACTCTCAAAAGGTTCATCATCACCTGAGGGTTCAGAATTCAAGTTATAGGACTAGGAGCTTCTAGAGACACATTGAACAACACTGAATGTTTAACATCACTGAGCTGTGCACTTAAACGTGGTGAAGGCGGTAAATTAGCTGTTCTGAGCTTTCCCCACAAAAAGAAAAATAAAAACCCTTGTCCCCTAGAAAAGAGAAAAAAACATGGGACTGGCATACGGAGAGGCTGTCCAGGAAAAGGCACGAAGGGAGCACAGCGCAGACCTGCTCGCGTGCTGTGGGCTACCTGCAGATGGATTGGGCAGGATGGTTTACCCAATTAATGGTGTCCTCAGGACAAAGAGATGAAAGAATAAAAATAAGCTGTGAATCCAATGGGAAGCAACTTGGTCTTAGAAAAGATAGGAAATATGAAAAAAAATTCACCCAGATATCTATGGCAAAATGGGGTTTGGGGAGAGCACTCAGTCAGGCCGCAGTGTAAAACCAGGACAAGTGTGTGGAAAAGGAAGTGAAGCAGCACAGACTCCAGAACGCTGACAGACCAGTCTGGAAGAGCAACCGGAGGAGGGGCTGAGATGGCCAAGGTGCTTCACATTTAAGAAAACCTAAACAAAGCAGGAGACTGAACACATTGATCACAAAGATCTAGAAAGAACTCACAGGACTCAACAAAAACAAAGTAAACAGTTCAGTCAAAAAAATGGGCAGAGGAACTTAAGAGACAGTTGTCCAAAGAGGAAATACAAATGGCCAACGGGTATATGAAAAAATGTTCAACATGCCTGATAATCAGGGAAATGCAAATCAAAACCACACTGAGATATCATCTTACACCAGTGAGAATGGCACATGCTGAAAAAACAGGCAAAAACAAATGCTGGTGAGGATGTGGAGAAAAGGAACTCTCCCACTCTGCTGGTGGAATGCAAACTGGTCCAACCAATATGGAAAGCATACAGCAGTTCCTCAAATTGCTGTGTCATATGGTAGCTGCATTTTTAGCAATTCCACTGCTAGGGATCTTCCCAGGACACAAAAAGATTAATTCAAAAGGATATCTGCATCTCTGTGACTATTTTAGCACTATTTATAAGAGGTAAGACTTGGAAACAACCCAAATGCTCCAAAATAGATGACTGGATCAAAATGTGGTATATAACTCAATGGAATACTACTCAGCAATCAAAAAAGACAAACTCATGTCAATTGCAACCAAATGGATGGAACTAGAAAGGATTATGCTCAGTGAAATAAGTCAGAAAGAGAAAGAAAAATATCGGACGGTTTCACTTATAGGGGGAATATAGGCAAACCAAATAAGGGATCGGGGCAAAAAATAGTATCAATCAATTAATCAATCACAACAAAGCAAAACAAAAATAAACTGACAAATATAAAACAGTGACATTCTATAGGGGAGAGGGTGGGTGAGGGACCAAAATGAGGACTGGAACAGCAGAACAGCACAAAGGACTATGGCGATGGTGCACAGGTGAACTGGTGGTGGAAATTCTAGGGCGTTTACAATTGGGAAAAGAAAGACAACACTGCACAAAAATGAAGAATTATGTAAACTATATATCAATTTAAAAATATTTAAGTCTTCTAAGACATAGAAAAAAGCAAATACTGGCAAAAATTAAACCAGCAATTCATAGAAGAGGAAATTTATATGGCCAATAACTTGAAAAAATTTCAACCTCCCATGTTACCAGAAAATACAAATGAAAGGGAGGCCTGTGCTCACGACCCAAAGTCTGGGTGTGGGGAGACGCCTCCTCTCCCTCACTATTCGCAGGACCACAGATGGGGTCACCCAATTAGAAAGGGGATTTGGCAGAACCTACAAATAGGCAAATACCACACCCTTTGTCTCAACAATTCCACTTTTTAGAATTTGTGGTTATCGTCACAAGACGAATGCTTGTATATACACAAAAGAAGAAGTACTATAGACCCGCTACACAGCTAGTGTGGTAAAAGCAAACAACTGAAAGTGACCTGGCTGTTCTCCATTGAGGGAAATAGCTTAAAAATGACTCTGTACAGATTTCCTCAGTACTATGCACCCGTTACAAAGATACAAGCTGAACCATAATTTTATTGAAGTGAAAAGATATCTAAGATTTTAAATAATAAGTGAAAATGCAAGTTACAAATGGTATAAACAGTATCATCCCACTGATTAAACAACAAGAACAGGAATTATGTACTGGGGGAAAATAAATTCTATATGTAAAGGCATAAGAAAAAGAGCCGGACACTCACGTCCCAACCCATGCCAGGACGGCGGGGAGGAGGGGTGGTGGTGTCTGCAGGGGCTTCCCCCTGCAAATACTTCCATGTTCTTCGAAATCTTACGATCAAGGATGTGTAATATATTTCTATTGTATTAAAAAAATGGAAAATACCACGTAATGTTATCTGACCTATCCCTAGGGGAAAAGCTGGGATTTCCACCCCTCTCTGCCAGTGATAATCCACTCCAGAAATCAGTGTAAGATGAAATGCCCAGCCTGATGGTCCGGCATCCTGGGTCTTTCACTTCCTTTGACCCCAACCAGAGGAGGAGGAGCCGAGACCCCCAGGGAGAGCGGGGCGCTGGCTGGGGCTGACAGGTCCCCAGGAGGAGGGGCCAAGGCACCCAGTATCTGGAAGTAACCAAATGTTTACCCTGACTTCTGTGTTTATTCAGGACTGTCTGAAAGCAGAGGGCAGCTTGGGGGTTCAGAGGTCAGGAGAGTAACAGTCCCTGGGAAGCCTCACCCCAAAGCGGAGCCCCTGGAGGAGTCCAGCTGAGCTGGGCTCTGAAACAAGATCAGCAGGACTCACAGAGGCCTCCTGCTGCCAGCAGAGACCTGAGCCCCGCTGCACGTCCCCCCGCCCTTCCCCACACTGCACGGGGTGGTCTGTCAGACGTCCTGACCCCGAGTTCAGGACAGTCTCTGCCTGAGAGACCCCAGAGCAGCAACTGGCAGAGAGAAGGCGAAAGGACGGGAGGGACAGACTGACCTGGTGCTGAGCTCTCTGCTCTCTTGGGCCATCGTCCTGCCTGCCCCTGCTTGGTGCTGAAGCCGGTCTCTGCCCTTCTGTCTCCTCAGCCTGGTGGACAGTGAATGACTGGCCGTCCCCTCCCTGGGCAGGTATTTTGTGGACCCATTCCCCCCAAACCCCTCCCAGCGCCCCCACCGGGAGAAGGGTGGAAGCCCCTCCCAGGGAGGGAAAAGTGTAAGTAACTCCTGTGCCCCACAGGCAGCATCCTCCTCAGGGGGAGGGGGAGGGGCCAAGGGGGCTGCAGGAGGAAGGGGGCACAGGGAGCCACAGTCAGGGCCTGGAGGGCCAGGGGAGGACCCCAGGGTAGAGTCCCAGCTTCCAGGACCCCCTGTGTGTGCCAAGCCCCCCAGAGCATCTCTGGCCCTGCAGAAGCAGGATGGCCCCGGAGCACGGGCTGTCTGTGGGGCTGCGCAGGCGGGTCAAAGGGAGGAAGGGAGTTCTGGGGCCCCCGGGGGGCTTGGGCACCTCACTGGTCTCTCCCAGAGAGGCAGCCAGGGACAGGCCTGGCAATGGGGCTGGCGGGCCGTTGCCCGGGGGCTGGCAGGCCTCCCAGCCCCATAAATCTTCTCTCTCTCTCGGCCTCTCTGGCAGCGTCTTGCGGCCTCTGCTTCTCCTCTGTCTCTGCTGCTGCTGCTGCTGCCTCTGCTTACAAGCCCAGCCTCAGCCCAGGTGCGCCCACTCACACAGGCCACACCCTCTCCAGGGGCCCCATCGGGCATGCGCAGAGGCCTGCAGGGGCCATCCCTGAGGGGGCTGAATATCCTGCTGATGCTCACTTACCCTACAGCACCCCTCTGTCCTCAGCTGCTTCTGCCTGCTAGGAGGGGAACCCCTCTCCCTGCTGAGATGGCTGCGGGGTGGGAAGAGGGGAACTTCAACACTCTGCCAGGCCAGGCGGGTGGGAGGGCGGGGCCCAGCTGAGTGAAATCCCAGCCTTTGAGCCAGGGCTGCAGAGACCCCAGAACCCACAGTGGGGGCTGGGAGGGGGCTGAGCTCCTGGAAGCCCCTCAGAGGGAAGGGAAACTGCAAGGGGGTGGGGGCAGAGGGGGAGCCAAGTGGGGGAGATTTCAAGGTGCCTTTTAATCCAGGCTGCTTCGAACCTGCAGTCTGAGGTGAGACTGGAGGGAACCAGGAGCTTCCAAGAAGCCCAGAAGGAATGGAGGAGGTGGAGGTGACCCCAGATGACCCAGGAATCAAAGGAAAGGAAAGGGCAGGGGTTCCCTGGGCACGGTGACTGCAGGGTAATGTGAAAATTATTAGGTTTTTCCGCCCTCCCCTCAATGGTGGGCCTCTGCAGGCTACGGGCCTTAGATATTCCTGAGGGGCCAGTCCTCACAAACTGCCTGGTCCCGGGTCCTCCAGCCATGGCAGAAGCGCCAGTGGGGTTCACTCATGAAACACGAGACAGCGCCAGGATTCCCAGAACACTCAACCTGCTCGACCCCATAAAGGCCGGTCATGAACAGCAGCCGGGAGTGCTGACCCAGGCGAGTCAGTGACGCCAACACCCGAGAGATCCAAGTCCGCCTGGCAGCAGAGAGCCCCGCTGGTGGCGGAGAGTGGGGACACCAACCCCCAGTGGGGAAAGGGCAGCCTCTGCTAGAAATGCACATTCTCTTTGAAGTCCCCGTCTTCTCTCTAAAATTCATTCGATGCCGTCCATTTCTGCCGCTTGTTTGACATTTATCACATGCAGCGTGGGGTAAATCTGCACGCCCGGATGGCGAGGGAGACCGTCCTGGGGCATGCACCTCAGGGTGAGCAGGGCGCTGAGCTGGTCTGTCCCCAGGAAGGCCACCCTCCGGCTTCCCCATGAAGGAAGCATCCCGTGTCAGGGCCCCTCACAACTTAAACCAAGGCTTTTCCCTTCTCACCCAAGGCCTGGGCGCTCCGGAGCCACCAAAGGCAAAGTGACCTCAGCGCCCAAGCCTCAAGTCGGGCCACTGTGTCCAGCAGGGGATTATGGTGCTTCGTTCCCCTGATCACTTGGAGGAGTCAGAGAATCTCAGGCAAAGGAGTTTCTGGTTTCAGTTTCCTCCTTTCCTTTCCTAAAACTGACATCACACCCAGTTAGGGAGGGGGCGGGGCGATCAGGGGTCTGCAACGCCGCGCACCCCCATTAGAGGGCGTGCAGACCCGGCTGGAGCCAGGTGGCTGGGGAAGAGGTGCCCAGCCTGCAATGCTGGGGATTCACAGGACCCCAAATGAGAAATGGGCTGGCAGCCTCACGCTGTGTTCCCCACTTGCTCCCCAGAAGCTTGATGACCCTGGGCTACTTCACCAAAAACCAGGTGGAACTTTCTACCAGAGTCTTGGCCCCCATGCGAGACTGAGCTGTAGAGCAGGGAGTGATCAGCAGGACAAGCAGGAAGTGCCTTTTGCTGGCTGCTTCTCAGTTTCAGTTTCCCACAGAGCTGTGACTTTCGGTGGCTTTCCTGTAAACTCAGGCAGTTCTGAGCAGGACCCAGAGGGCGGCTGTTATGCCAGCAGCTCCTGTGCGGGGGGGGCCTCCCCTCGGGTCACGCACAGACTCCAGTCCTCACTCCTGAGCAGCAAGCCCCTGCCTGCCCTCACCAGGGCCCTGCTCAGGAGACCCCCGGGCCCTCCGCCCCCAGCCCCTGCCACACCAGGAAGGGGGCGCCATGTGCGGGCACCGAGCAGGAAGCAGCCCTGGTTGGAAGACGCCCCGCCATCTGCACGCGCTTAGCGCTTCTGTGCCCACCGAGCAGACACAGAGGCTCAGAGTGGGCTTGGTTGGTAAACAAAACAGCAGAATGAAAAGGCATGGATTATTCTAGAATTTCAGGTTGACCTTGGGGGTAGAATTGGCCCCAGGACAATGAGGTATAACTTCCAGGCTGACCTGGCTTCCCTTGCCCAAAGGCAAACTCTGGGGGGAGCTCTTCAAGGGGAGGGGTCCATTAAGGGGAGAGAGGAGCCTTCCTGGCTGCTGGGGGAGAACAGTTCTGTCCAGAAAGGAGATTTTCCGAGGGTGCCCTCAGCATTCACTCTGCTGCAGAGCTGTCTCATTTGTTTCCTGAAGAGCAAACACTTCCTTGAAATTCTTCTCAAATTCCTCCCCCAGATTAATTACCATTAGAGCAAAGTCAACCTTCAAAAATAAAAAAAGACAAAATGTTGGTCCTCGAGATTTGTGTCCTTGGACGCCTCCAGCTGAGACCCAGCAAGACCTTTGTCTTACATCAGTTCTCCCAGGTTAGCCCCAAGCTCGCGCAGCTATGGAGACTTGTTTCCTAAGAGCACAGCGTTTCTTGTTAGCCAGACAGAAGTGGGAAGTGACCCCCACACTTGGGACCAGTAATGGTGGGTCAATCCCTCAGTGAGGGCTGGAAAAGTAGCCCATGTTTTCAGACAGCTCAGAGAGAAGAGTCTAGTTTCCTGGGTCACTCCCGCCCCTCTGGGACCCCTGTTCATTATGGTCTGTTCACGGGCGGGGCGGGAGGTGGGGGTTTCCCAGCAGCCTGGCTGAGGGGCGCTGGGTGGAGGGACGAAGCGCCAGGTTACTTTAGGGGGCAGTTCTCTCCTTAGGTGTGGAGCAGGTGGAACCCCACGGTTCTGTGGGTGCCTCTGCGGAGGGGAGTGAGCTGAAAAGACAGTATTCCTCGTCTTCTCTTTGCTGCACACGAATTATATTAAAGTTCCTTCCCATTGAAGGTCTTACATGTTTTGTCTTGATGTGGTGGATGCAGAACCTATGGAGAGGAGGGAGGTTTGGGGGTTCTGGGGTGCCCCTCACCATGCACGGTAGCAAGGGGGGTTGGGCTCTGGCTGCAGCCCCCTGCTGACTCGCTGTGACCCTGCAGGGGGAGCTGCATCCTGAACTGAGCAGCTCGCTCCAGCGCACCCCTCAGGCAGGATCTGAGGGCGGGAGGGGACTGTAACATCCCCGGGAGGGAGAGCACCCTGGGGGAGGAGGAGCTGGAAGCAGGGGTCGCACCGACCTTGTAGGATGCCCTGTGGTTCTGGAAGATGAGGCGCATGTCCCGCACAAACCCCTCCACTTGGGCGTGTCCCTGGGTAGTTAGTCTCTTCTTGATTTTGTCCAACCACATGTGCTCCTTTACTTTGGGAGAAGTTTCCTTCATCTGGTGAGAAAATAGATCGATGTGATAGTTGCTAGCACGATGTCTGCCTTCCGCCAATTCTCATGACACCAGCAGAAAGGCCCCAGGGAGAGACAATGGCGGCCCTTGCCCCTAGTCCACGGCCTTGGGCCAAACCCCCCAGTGCCCAGGCTCAGCGCAGGTGACCCCGTGGCAGCCTCTTGTCACGGCTTATTGTGACTCATGTAACATGCATGTGGGATCTTCATTAAAAAAATGCACAAAGGGGAAATGCCGGGTTGTTCTGGGGTTAACGCAGGAATTAATACTTACTCTAGGGTCAGTGAGGCTTTGTTAGGTTTCTGTATTTTCCTCTGAAAAGACTGAATGATTGATGACAATATTGAATAATATTTATTTATTAACCACATATTTGTGTAAGGGATTCTTTCTACAGTCCTTTGGTTTCAGACCTGCCTTTGTGAGTCTCTATCTCACTGGGGGGAACATGCATAAGCTTCTGTGTCAGTGATAGCTTGGCCCAGTGCAAGTCCCACTCCCTGTGCCCTGACCCAAGCAGGCCTTCGGGAAGACCTAAAGGACCTGGGTCCCATGGCCACGGATGGAGCTGGACTTGCAGTGAGAGTTGGGCCGAGGACTCGTCACCCACAGCTCCTGGTGGCCACAGGACCCTGAGTCTTGGATGCATCAAGCATCGCGGAAACTCCCACACTCCCCAGCTCTCCCTGAGACCAGCGGGCCCCAGTGCTGCAGCTCTTCCTCACGAAGGTCAGCTCCGTTCCGCTTGCTCTGGTATCCCAGGAGTCCCCAGTGACTTTGGGTCTCCGTGGAAACACTGGGTGCCCTTCCATTCCGGAACAGAGGCTGCTCCAGTGTTTCACTCAGCCCAGGACAGAGAGGACTTTGGCAAAGCAGCCACGATGACCCGAAGCGCAGTGACGGGGGAGACCTGCCTCCGCATCACTGCCTGCTGCTCTGAGTAGCCAGCACCCCCCCTTGCCTCATTCCATGTTAAGTAATGATGCTGGAACTTTCCTTTGGATGTTGCTTTGGCTTCCTTTGCGTTTCCATTGGCCAAGTTCATCAGTGGTTGAGTGGACATAGAGGCTTACAGACAAATGAAATGGGAGATGAGGTTTTTTGCAGTTAGTGAATGATCAGCTTGGAGTAGCTTCGCTGTCTCGCTATCTTGGAGTACCTCAGTTTTCCCCAGTGGGTTTAAGAGGAAACTTGTGAGCAAGGAAGCTGCCAACCGCAACTGTTGTCATCTGGTGCCTTGAGTGACAAGTGGTTGAAGCCCAGGAGCTTGGGAGGGAAAGGACGTCTGAGAACCGAGTTGGTGATGCCGTAAGAACTGTCAGCCGAGAGGGAGTTGGAAGAAGGCCCACGAGGAAGGACAGAGAGATAGCCACCTCAACTTTTTACCTCAGACTGAGTCACCCTTGACTCCCTAGGACTGGGTAGAGATGTTTGGTCTTAATAAACAGATCAAATAACAAGTTTCTCCACAAACCCAGTGGATGCGGTCCCTGCTTACTCTGGCATAGCGAGTGGAGAATGTAGCCTCATAAACCAGCTTTGTGAAGACCACACTTCCTGGTGTGGCAGAGATGGCGAGACCACCTATGTCGGAGATGAGAAATGGAAGTTTCTTTACCACCCAGGCTCACTCTCACGCCCAGTCTTGGAGATCCTCTCAGTGACATCAGCTACCTCACTGCCGTCTGTGGAAACCACATGGCATGGAAGCCACCGCTCCTTGCCCTCCACGTTCTACTTTGAGAATTTGCCTTCATAGAGGGAACTGAGCCCTGCAAGACCCATCGGTGGGGGACAAGAGGACACTCTGCAAAGGGAAAGATGTTCCGGGTCAGCAGCGTCTCCCACAGGTCACAGCTGCCCCCCAACCACTCTGCTCTCGGGGTGTCACCTCCATGAATGAAATACAAGTCCCCTTGAAGGAGGACCCATTTTGGAAGGACCTGCCGTGAGAGTCAATGTATGTGAGAGTCAGTGTGTGTGTGTGTGTGTGTGCATGTGTGTGCGTGTGTGCATGCGTGTGCGTGTGTGCGTGCGTGCGTGTGTGTGTGTGTGTGTGTGTGAAGGAGAGGAAAGGAATGAAAGGAGAGAATATGATTTGTTCGCTGGCTTCACCAGGTCATGGGTCGCTCTATATCCCTCTCAAGGGGGGGCTCTTTACATTGGACGGGCTGGCGGTGACCACAGGATGTTCCCGGGCAATGCTTTTTTTTTTTTTTTTTGCTTTGCATTCACCTTGTCATTTTAGTTGTCTTTATTTTTTAAATTTATTGAGTTAACATTACATTTTACCATCATGTAAGTTTCAGGTGTACATTACTAAAGTCAACATGTATATACTACATTTAGTTTACTACTAAAAGTCCAATTTTTTTTTCTAAACATTTATTAACTTATGCATACAATAGCTGGGGTGTAGGCCAGAGGGGGCTAGAGGGTGGGGGGGATGAGAGGATTCACCAGAGCCAGAGTGTGGAGCAGAACAGGCGGATTTACTGAAATTCACTGCTTAGGGAAGCTGCGGGGAGACAGGAGAGGTTTGTTGCGCCATGTGGGAAGCTCCCTGGATGGGGATGGAACTCGTGCAGACAGCTTCATGGTGCTGAGAATTAACCTGTTGTACTGCCAGGGAGGCCCCTCCATTCTTATTCTGGAACTCAGAAAAATCAGTGAGAAAGCAATCAGTGTAGCAAGACAAGAGTTGTCAATGTGCTGTTTTGGGCTTACACAATCACGCTTTTCACTCTCAGCCCCAGCTTCTGCTTAACTTGAAGATACTCTGATGTCCATAACTTTTTCTAAAATAAACATGCAAGGTTTACTCTGTCTCATTATTTATTTTTCAAGACTATCCCACCCCTAACTCAGTGTCAGTCCTGGACTGTCAGGGAAGTCCTAGTCTCACACACTGTGATGTAGGAAGCAGCAAATGTAAAAGCATCTTACTATAAAATCAAATTGCATTGTGATTTTTTGATTTGGAAGCCATAAGGTAAGGCTAGAGAGATGGAAAATCAATATGATAGATATGACATTGACAGAAGAAGGCCACATGATAATTACCTTTCTTCTTCTTCTTGGTGGGTCTGGTAGAAGATTTTTCTGGAAGAGAAACAAGGTGAATGCTGTGCTGGGTCTTTGTTCTACGTGATGAGCTTGCTGTTTCCAACTGCCTCCCTGGCACGTCCCATTGCCAACACACTCAAGGTGTCTCCATGGAAAAGAACCTCCCTCTCTGAATCTGGAACGTTCTGCTTTCTGTTATTCTGACTCAGGTTAAAGTCTCCTTTAAACCTGCAGCCTCTCCCTTACTCTCCTTCTGACGCCTCGCCAGGTTTCCCTTCACAGCCTGTTCTATCCCTCTCCTTCCGGCAGTTGTCTTTACACCTTCAATACAAGAAGCAAATGGTGAACTGGAGAGGACTTCAGGGGTGTGCCCCTGAGCGGGTCACAGCAGGGAAAGGCAGAGAAGGTCACTTGAGGGCCCCAGGCTTGTTCCCACGGCTGCTTCGGACTCCACCCTCCAACCCATCCTGGCATCCTATGACCATAGTAATACTTCTAAATACTCTTCTAAAGCACTACATCTTTCTTTTTTAAAAAAGATTCATTTATTTTTGCATACAAGCTGGGGTTCAGGCCAGCAATGCGGGGTGGTGAGTTCCCCAGAGACAGAATGGGGAGCAGAACAGGCAGACCGACTGAAATATACTGCTGAGGGGAGCAGCGGGCGAGGCAGGAGAGGTCTGCTGTGCCCTGTGGGAATCTCCCCGCTGGGCATCAAACTCTCGCCTGCAGCCACAGACAGCTCCACAGCGCGGTGCTTAACCCGTTGAGCAACCAAGGAGGCCCCTAAAGCACTATTTCAGCTGTTGTCACCTCATTCCAAACTCAAACCTTCCCAACGTCCTCTCCCCACCCCCAAGCTGAAGGTAGGTGCAGACTCTGTCTTTGTACTTGAGGGTTCTGGGGTTCTCTTCACCCAAGTATGGCACCTATTACCTACAACTTCCTGAGAAGTCTTGGGTAGCATTTCCGTGCACCCCTTCTATGCAGAACGCCTCTTTCCTAGAGGCAGGACTGTTCTTTTAAAGCCTCAGTGCAGACTGCGCTCTGCAGCTGTCCTCGATTTCAGTATCAGAAATGACCTTCCCTTCTTCTCCGCCCTCATATCTGTTTTATGGCATCTGTGTGCTCTGCGGTCTCGTGGTTATGAACGGGAACCTTCCTCCTGGTTAGGAACTGGGGCTCACACATTATAGGTGCACCTCAATCTCTATGCTCTAGATGTGTCTCCACGGATGCCTGCTGAGCAAGACCTTTTCTTTACCTTAGAGTGACACAGAGAAGGGCATTCTGGAGCATTCTAAAAAGAAAGAAAGAGGAGTTCATCTGTGATGGAGACCCGGTCCCTGTCTTGTCTATATCTGGGGGCTGATGTAAGGATTATGGTTTTTAAAAATGCCATTTATTGACATTTTCTCTCGAGTGCATTTCAGATGACTGTCAAAAGATATAAGGTGGAACTATTCCACCCTGTAAAATACCCATACTGATGTATTTCAAACAGAATTCTACTAGGTTACTATGTGGCTGCGCCATGTGGGTCAGCTCCCTGGCTGGGATCAAACTCAGGCCCCAGTGGTGATCAAGCTGAGACTTAACCCCTAGGCCACCAGGGAGGCCCAGAAGTACATTGTTGAGTTCAGTTTGGACTTTGTCTGTTAGTGCTATTTTTCTATACAAAGTATTTTATGAAAGCACCTTGGTTAAAAGCGCACTAACTAATGACTCCCAAAGCCCTAATACAGACGTGGCCCCTGGCGTGTGGCTTGTGCCTCGTGCTCTGTTTCTTGGCGCCTCCTGGTCATGGCTCGAGGCACAGTCCTTACCCGCCCCCGTCACAGCCCAGCGCCCCCGCTGGGTCAGACCCATGAACACGCTTATTGGTGGCACGTTGGGCCTCACTTGGGGTGGACGTGGGTAGCTTGAGGTTCCTCTTTCTATTCATCTGCTGCCATCCCCATGAGGACCTGGCATCCCGCTTGCAGGCAGAGTTGCCCCAAACTGCACTGTGTGCTATAAAGAATTTCAGTGTCCTTCTCCCCACTCCCGGCACACACAGACACACACACTGAGTCCCTCTCCTCTCTTCTGCTCACATTCCCACCCACTCACCCCTTTCCCTCCCCACAGCTACACTAGGAGACAACAGGTAGGGGTAAGGAAGCAAGCATGCCAAAGGGCTATTTTTAAATGTTAACTTTTGAATGCACATGAACTGCTAAATTTAAAACTATGTTTTTAAAAATCACCCTGAAAGGTTTTCCTTTCTTTATAAGCCTATATTATAATCTAGAACAGCCTTCCTTGATAACACATCTAACTGGCAGCCATGGAACTGGGGCTTTCCAGGGTGTAGAAAGTTGCTGAAGATGCCTCCATGTCACTCATTCCAGAGAAGAACCTCGGGGTGAAGACATAACAGTCACTGTGGCCAGGGGCTGAGGGCCTCAGTGTATCTTCCCGAGCCCAAGGTTGGGATCGCTTTCATCACTGCTTCCCCAGCAAATTCCAGACTTACTGTCATCACTAAAAGCCTGGGCTCTGGTGTCAGATACAAATAATGATAATTGATTATTAGTGCTGATAACATGCTGGAGCGCGGATGAAGGCCCGGTGTGCTGCAAGTGCTTTACGTGACAAACTAACCCGGGCGTCCTGAGAAACAGCTGCCGTCGTCACATCCACGTTACGGATGATGAAACTGAGGGGCCGGGAGGGGCAGGAACGCCCAGGACAGGGCGGGGTCTGCAGCCGCCCACAGGACCCAGGAGCCCTCGCCTCACGGCCGCACAGCTGACCGCGACCCCACCTCCCAGCTGCGTGAGCTCGCGCACGGAACCACCAGCCCCCTGAGCTGATCCTTTCTCTGAAAAATGGGGATGCGATGCTATCAACACGAAGCTTCTGAGAACATTCGATGACCTGTTATCTGTATCACCACGCGGGATATTCTGAATGATCAGCACGTTTGATATTTACCATGACAGCCTTAAAGACACAATTTCATTTTAAATATCTCAATGGCATTAATAAGAGCGGTCAGCCATCTGCCTCTTCTGCTCCCCACTCTGTCTCTGGTGAACCCTCTCAACGCCACACACCTCTAGCTGCACCCCAGCTTGTATGCAAAAATAAAATAAATCTTTAAAAAAAAAAAAGAAAAGAAAAGAGAGCGGCTGTCAAGATGTCGAAGGGGTGACGGCTGCAAATGTACCAAAGGCTTCACTGGGAGGCCTGCCTGGTGTTTGGAGGGTGCTCCAGGCCTGCTGCCCAGGGCCCACGGTTTGCACAGTGTGGTGGGGCGTGGGGGGCACCTGGCGGCCATGGGTCTGCATGAGGGACCAAGCAGGGCAGGGACGCCCCATGCAGAACGTGCTCACCACCGCCCTCCACTGGCCACAGCTGGACATGACATCAAAGCCCTGAAGCAGCTGCCAAGAGAAGCAAGACCAGGCAGCAAAGAGGCCAGCACCTGAGCAAAGCTTTGAAGACAGAGCCAGCCGCAGACAGCGCATTTAAGGAGATGGGAGCCGCAGCCTTCCCAGGCAGCCAGGGGACGGGCCTCATGATGGAGCAATGAACGCAGAGATGGACAGTTCTGAGCCATCAGTAAGAGGAAGCAGCAGCGCCCTCCCCCACCCCAGCACATTCCAGGGCGGGGCAAAACCAGCAAAGGGTCACGGAACAGTAGCAGGCACAGACCTGTGTTAGCAGGAGAATCCTCTGGTGACCAGGTGAGGCTCGGACCGGCGTTTTCTCCAGCTCCTAGGGAGGAGACATTAGGAAGTTTTTACAGAAACTGAAGGTGGGTTATGCCGTTCCCCCTAATGCCTCTTTTGATCAAGTAGGAGGTGAAGACCCCCTCCTGGCATCAAGGGAGAGCCCACAGACTCTGACAGTCAGCCCCCGGCCAGAGGGTGTCCGGACAGCTGTGCCCTGGCAGAGAGCCCCCCCCAGGCCCCTCCCGCGGGGCCTCCCCTCAGGGCTGCTGGCTGGTCCGGCCCCCAGGCCATAGCGAATCCTCCTTCATTCCCAGGCTGCCCCTACTGGGGGCCCCGCCTTAGTTCCTGCAGAGTCTGCTGCTGGTCCCCACCCATTATTGCACCCTCCCGTCTCGTCCAGCTGTCCTGTCACCTCTGGCCATCAGCCAAGAGTCCTCCAGTCCTCACCCCCCAACACCCCCCACCCCCGTGTCTTTTCTCTGTCTTTCTCTGGGTGTGTTAGCTTCCTGGGGAGTGTGTGGGGTCCAGAAGAGCAAAAGGTGGGACTAGCTCGTTGCCCAACGCTGACTGGATAAAGGAGCGTGGCCCAGGCCAGAGGGACGCTGCTCAGTCACGGGGGTCCCGCTGGCCGCGGGGCACCCATGATGCGCTGCGCTGAGCAGGGAACACGCGGGCCGGCCCCGCCTCCCATGTCCCATGTGTAAGACATGGCCTCGAGGGGCAAATCCAAGGGACAGAGAATTTCAGTGTCTGCCCGGGGGAGGGGGGGCGGCGGCTTCCTGCCCGGGCAGTGTGCTCTGGGGTGACAGTGCTGAGGGCCAGGCAGAGCTGCTGGCTGCACCGCACTGGGCATGTGCTAAAGCTCCGACTGCTTCATTCCGTGTTGCATGAATTCCCCCGGCGTTTTGGGATA
>PVIJ01019083.1:0-24497 GCA_004024925.1 Scalopus aquaticus
TGGTTTCCTTATAGTCCTGTTATAAGTGAAACCATTCGATATTTTTCTTTTTCTTTCTGGCTTATTTCACTGAGTATGATCCCCTCTAATTCCATCCATGTCGCTGCAAATTGCATGTGTTTATCTTCTTTGAATGCTGAATAGTATTCCATTGTGTATATGTACCACATCTTCTGGATCCAATCATCTATTTTTGGACCTCTGGGTTGCTTCCATACCTTTGCTATTGTGAACAGTGCTGCAATGAACATACGGGTGCATGTATCCTTTCAGATTAGTGTTTTTGTGTCCTTTGGGTAAATTCCCAAAAGTGGGATTTCTGGGTCGTATGGAAGCTCCATGTTTTCATCTGCTAATTTCTTTAGATTGAAATCAAGTGAAAATTTCCATGGGCTTGGTGGGCCACTGATTGAACAAAGTGAAGAATACAGTTGTTCCCATCTTACCAGAAATTTAAGAGTAATGGAATTATTAAGAAATCAAATCAAAATAACTACAGGGTGAACATCTACTATGTGCAAAGAACTGTGATACTGACCTGAGTTTATATTCTGGCAGGGGAGGCAAGACTTAGAAATATACAAAGTGAAAGCAGTGAGGGGTTTAAATCATAGTTCAAGACTGCTATTGGAGCGATGGAATAAGGAACATGAATTACACAAACAGTAACTTCATAGTGAAATGATTACTATATATGGAAATAGTATTAATAGGTAACACTTTCTGAGTGTTTACTAGATTCTGGGGATGATGCTATGTGTTTTAAACAGAATTATCTCATTTAATCCCTAAACCTCTATGACTCATAATAATAACAGCTAACATCTATGAAGCTTTCACTAGGTTCCAGGCACAATGCTAAGTGTTTTAAATGGCTTATTTTATTTTATCCTTGCAAAGACCCTATTTAGTAGATATGATCATCCCCATATTAAAGATTAAAAAACTGAGGTTTAGGGAGATTGAATTCTTTGCCCAGGGTTTCACAAGAAATATGCAATGGTGTCATTATTTAAATCTAGGCCATCACTCTTAATTACAGTGCTCTCCTGCTTCAAAACTGCAAGTAGGTATTATCATATCCATTTTGCAATAGAGGAACTAATGCTTAGAAAATGGACACATGAACACATGTCTGTAAGAAAGCCAAAACACAGAGACTTAACCACAGAACATCTGGAAGGATAAGAGATATTCACGGTATAGATTTTACATTTCATCAATGTCATCCAGCTGACTTGAATGTGAGCAACTTAGTGGTTAAAGAGGAAAACCAGTTTCAGATGTAAAAATTGCTATCATTCCTCCACACAAGGGATTTTGCTATATGCTGGAGAGAAGGGATGTGACAGACAGACTCCATATCCTTAGAAGTTACAGCTTGGTAGCAAAGATACTGAACTAGTTACGGTGAGGACAAGTAACTGCAAGAGAGGAATTTTACAAAAGACAAACACTTTCCGATGAGCACTCTTTTTGTACTGATGACTCCACAATGCTTGAGAATTCTAGAACTCCTACCACAATAGGTGTATGTATGAGCTATTATAACTTCACTCTAGAGCCCCAGAATCAGGTTAGTGAAAAGAAAGGCAAATACCTAACTGTATTTTCCCCCAAGTCTCCAACACACTCTTTTAAATGTCCAAGCAAGTCCTCTGTAACTTTGTGTGAAAAATTTGCAATGGAAACCTTTAAAACAAGTTAGAAGACCTCTCCATTCACCCACCATTTATTACTCTAGTTTTCCCCTGGTCCATCCAAGTCCACTATTGATGCCCAGATTCTTACCTGTAGCATCTCTGGGTGTGACAAGCCAGGTTGGACCCCTTACTCAAGTTAGTTGCCTCAGACACATGAAACTATACACTCACTGGCATGAGACATCTTTTAAAAAAAATTTTAAGTTGTATTTTTTTATTGAGATAACATTGGCTTACACCATAGTGTATGATTTACAGGAATAGAGTCACACTTTCTTAGATGTCTGTCACCACACCACAGCCACCACCAAAGCACCAATAACCTACCACTATAGACCATTAGGTTCCTTCCCCCTTTGTACCCACACCCTCTACATTTAACCTCCCCTCCTCCTCTAGTAGTCTCAACTAGACAGATTTTTAAGTTTTTTTAACTATTATTAATTTTGTCTGTTCCTTTACTTTTTCTCTATTCTCCACATGAGTGAAATCATGCATTACTTGTCTTTCTACTTCTGATGTATTTTGCTTAGCATAATCCCCTCTTTTTCTACCCGTGTTGTTGTAAATGGCAAGATTTCATTTATTTTCATAGCTGAATAGTATCTCATTGTGTATATATAACACATCTTCTTAATCCACTCCTCTGTCATTGTGCCTTGGATTGTTTCCACAATGTGGCTATGAAAATAGTGCTGGTAATGAACATAGGATTCCATATATCCCTATGAATTAGTGTTTTTGCATTTATTCAGGTAGGTATCTAGGAGTGGAAATGCTGGATCAGATAGTAGATCTATTTTAATGTTTTGAGAAACCTCCATATTCTTTTCCATGGTGGGTAGACCAGTCTACATTCTCACCAACAGTTATAAGGGTTCCTTTACCACCACACATTTGTCTGGCACTAGGTATCTTAATATTGATTACACTGGTCAACAGTGAGATCATTACTGACTTAAAAAGGCCCTAATCTGTAGTATCTTGGTGTGCTGAACATGAATATAACCCTGAAAATTTTTTATTAGCTCTTGATTTGAAGATATTACACATAATTCATTTTCTATGTTTCACCATGTAAATTTATCCAGTAGGACTGCAACAACATCATAAATCAGCCTAGAATGATGTAATATTGCATCACATTTCATAATACCATCATGCACATATCATCCAGAGTTGATTGCATCATTTTCTGATGCAATGCAATACTATTGCCAGGCGGCTGCTGAAGTAAGCTGACGTCAGCAGTACATTATAGAAAGCACTGTCGGAAAGGTTGAGCACTGAAAATATTTCAGACTTTGTGCAAGACAGTTGAAGCTACTGTTCCATAGAACTGTTAATTTATTTTTTTTAGATTTTTTTAATTTATGCATACAAGCTGGGGTACAGGCCAGAGGCATGGGGCGGTGAGTGGGGGGCAGAACAAGCAGATCGATGGAAATACACTGCTGAGGGGAGCAGCGGGTGAGGCAGGAGAGGTCTGCAGTGCCATGTGGGAATCTCCCCAGCCTGGCGTCGAACTTGCTTTGCTGCTGCCGACAGCTCCACAGCACAGCGCTTAACCGCTGCACCACCAGGGAGGCCCCCATAGAACTGTTATGATTTTATCCATTTAGACACAATACAGAACAGTAATGCCTCAAAAGTGCGTTAATAGCGTGGACAATTTCTGCTGTATTTGTGGGGAAGTGACATTTGCCAACCAGAAGAAAAGTATCACTTATCAAGTGAAGAAGGCTTATCATCTTTACTTCGGACGCAAGGTTGGTGAAAAAGACAAGGCTTGGGCCACGCATATATGCTGTACTACATGTACAACACAGCTTTCACACTGGTTAAATGGCAAATGACCATCAATGCCATTTGCAGTCCCCATGGTGTAGAGAGACCCAAGCAACCACATAAAAGATTGTTACTTCTGCTTGGTTCCTCCTCTTTCAGGCAGAATAACAAAGCAAAAGAAGTCAAGAATAGTTACCCAAACATTCCGTCTGCATTGAGACCAGTTCCACATGGTGAGGGACTTCCTATTCCAGAACCTCCAGCAGAATATTCTCTTGATTCATCTGATGAGGACAAGGGTGAGCCGACCTGTTCTTCTCCTGTTCCATCAGCATGCAGTGATCCAGATTTTCACTGTGGGGCATCATCAACCCCACACAGACTAACACAGGGAGAACTAAATGATAAGGACTTATCCAAAAACAAGGCAGAATTGCTAGGATCAAGACTCCAACAATGGAATCTTCTAGAAGAAGATGTCACAATTACTTTAGATTGAAAGTGCCACCAGCAGTTGGAGCCTTTCTTCAGAAAGGAAAGTACTCTGGTATTCTGTTCTGATATTGAGGGCCTCATGAATGCCTTAGAAATCACTCATGACCCACAAGAATGGAGATTATTTCTAGACTCTTCAAAACTGAGTCTTAAGGCTGTGCTTTTGCACAATGGAAACCGTCTTCCATCTGTTCTATTCCTGAACAGCTGTACAAGAGACAAGCAAAGAAATCTAAGAAGTAATCTATGACTTAATTTTTTGTAGGTATTAACCGTAGGCCTATTACTCTTGGCATGAATTTCGTGATGTAAACATCAATTTATTGCAGATTACAAAAAAAAAAACCCTACAGCTGAAATTAGAATTTGACTGTCATATTCGTGTTGAGCACATACAAATTGATAGGCAATGACTAATTTTATTTCAGTAACATGACTTTTGTAAAAATTTGTTGACCACTGTTATCTATCCACTTAACTCACAGCACAGTTTGGACGTACCTGATTCCTGCCTGATTACACTCAGGCAGGTTTCACACAAGTGCAACCTAAGAGCATCCTTAAATTTTCTATTTTTGAAATGATGAGTTAATTTCATTTCTCCAACATTTATTTATAGCTGATCCCACATAAACTTCAGGATGAAGTAGAAAGCCCCAGTATACAAAACTTGTGCGGTCTAGACTGGACCCATGTCTCTGCTTCCCCCACTACCCTCCTCCCAGCAACACATCTGTGTCACCAGCCAAAGCAAGCTACTTGAAATTCTGGCAGTCCTTCACAGCTCCCCAGCCTTTGCTCCTTTGATTTAATCTGCTTGAGATGTCTTTCCTCATCTTTCCACCTGGCTAAGTCATTCTTGGTTTTGGAGATTCAGGTGCAATCACCTTCCCCTAGGAAACCTTTCTTGACCATTTTAGCCTCTACCTCAAGGAGAGGTAGGTGCCCCTTCTTTATGGTCCCTCAGCTGGTTCCAGTCATCATCTTCATCACTCTACATTGCAATTGTTAGCACTGGACTATCTTTTTCAGAGGACAGACCCTTCTCTTAGTGGAAAAGCAGCTAGTTTTCAGCTTTTTAATCTTATTTCCCAACAACAAATGACACACTGTGGGGACTTAACAGACATTTATTGAAGTAATGAGCACATGACCCTACGACTTCCTACTCAGTCTTCTCACTGATTGGGAGACTCTTAACGTGTTTGTAGAAATATCACATGCCAATGCTTACAAGGACTAGCAGATAGTGCCAGTGCATTAACTGGCCATGTGAGACACATATCCTGTCTAAGGTAGCCTCTGGTTTAGGCACATGATGTTTTTGGAGATGAAGAAAGAACCTGGACAACTTCTCTATTTTCTTCTTCTAGCAATAGATGAATGTTTATCTTTTTTTTTTTTTGTATTTCCAAGTAAAGAGGTTTCACAACTTTCCCTGAAAGTGCTATGCCAGTAAGATTAATATTAAAACATCAAATTCACCTTTATCATTCTTATTGAGTTTTCTACCAAGTTTCTCTGCCCATCACCATGAGAGCAGAAACATTATCATTCACATGTTCTGTTTACCACTTAGCACATGGTGGGTGTTTAATTAGTGTTAAAAGAGTAATCATAATATGCAGAAGGTGAAAGAAAAAGTTATGTATTTTTAATGAAAGAGTGTGACAATTATTTTCCTTTTGAAAATGCAGTCAACCTAAATGTATTTTCCTATTTATATAAACTTTGTTTTTTTCATGCCATATCAGCAACAGGAGGAAAAAAAGTTTATGTGGGTCAAAAGATATTTAGTTCACATCTTCTCTATTTTGATCACTCATTTGTTCATCTACTCAACAGATAACCTATGCTCACTATGTAGTAGGCACTGTGACTGTTACTCAGTTCTATTTGAATCTTGGGAGTTGCTTTTTTTTTTTAAGACTTATTTATTTATGCATACAAGGACTGGGGTGCAGGCCAGAAGTGTGAGGTGGTGAGAGGATTCACCAGAGGCGGAGTGGGAAGCAGAACAGGCAGATCTACTGAAGTACACTGCTGAGGGGAGCAGCGGGCGAGACAGAAGAGGTCTGCTGCACCATGTGGGAAGCTCCCTAGCTGAGGATCGAACTTATGCTTCTGTGACTGTGGATAGCTTCATAGTGCTAAGACTTAACCCAGTGCAGCACCAGGGAGGTCCCTTGGGAGTTACTTTTTGTTCAAGACAACTGAGTGATAGCTGTCTGCCAGATGGTGGGTCTGGGTGTGGAAGACAAGCTTCTAATATGGCACCAGCTGCAAAATCAGACTACCTGATGAAGGGCTCCCTCAACCAGGTCTTAAAGCACTTTCTGGAGGACTCCAAGTAACAAAACCTGCTGCTGCTTTTGGTGGCTTACATCCTGCTGCTGGTTAGTGAAGAGCCCAATACCAAATTTCAGATAGTTCCAGGGCCTCCCTGGTGGCACAACAGGTTAAGTCTAAGCACTATGAAGCTATCTGCAGCCACTGTAGCAAGAGTTCGATCCCCAGCCGGGAGCTTCCCACATGGTGCAGCAGACCTTTCCTGTCTCTCTTGCTGCTCTCCTCAGCAGTGTATTTCAGTAGATCTGCCTGTTCTGTTCCCCACTCTGTCTCTGGTGAATCCTCTCACCACTCCACACCTCTGGCCTACACCCCAGTTCTTGTATGCATAAATAAATCAATCTTTAAAAAAAAATTCATAGAGTTCCAGACAGTTCTGTTCTCTACTGATCCTTACTGTTGGCTATTGCCCCATTCCTAGTCCAAGTCTGGTCTGCTGCTATGGATCAGAGGTCACTGACATGAATTTAGCAACTGCTTCCATATTAAAAGGGATGTTGGTGGCAAACAGTGTATTGCCACTCTGATGCCTCCCCCACTCTCTGCCTCTGGGCTCCAGTGCTGACACCTAACCCAACATCCCTGAGCTATTTGTAGGTGCCACATACCACAATTGACTCTTATCCTCATTTGGTCTTTCCCAAAACTTGATGAGATATGCTATTCTGAGCTTCATTTTATAGATGAGAAAATTAAATGACAAAGCATCACACATAGACCATGAGTGATCAGGTATGAAACTTATACCAACTTTCAGAGAGCTTGACCTCTTTTTTCATTTTTACAGCTTTCAAAAAATAATGCTATTTTATCATGTTCATTTTCAAACAAACTCTCCAGAATCATCCCCTGAGTGAGATGGTTCTTTAAGTCAATAACAATCAATAGTAACAATAATAACAATGACTTTGTATGCGATAGAAACTCCTAGTTGCCCTTGACTATTGAAGCTCCTGTTCAATATAATTTCAATAAAATATAATTTTATAATAACAGAGTCCTTAATTTTAGTCAGGCAAATGACTGCCTCTTAAAAAAAAAAAAAAAGGCCATTTCCCAAACCTTGCAATTCTCTCAGCATGTGACTGAGTTCTGGTTAATGAGATGAAACAGAAATAGAGCAGTTTCCAGGAATAACAATGCTTTAGAATTTTTTGACAGTACACAACAAATCCATTTTATAATATCTAGTCATGTTATATTCGTACATAATACATATTTAACTTATAAATTATACATGTGTATGTATGTATATATGTAATTTCTGAAGCAAAAGTTTCATGTAGAAATACTTGCCTTTACTGTGTAATAAACACTGATATCTTTGATTCCACTTCATTTTTAAAAGTTATCCATTATGTTGATTTATGATCCACTAGGGAGTCACGACCCACAGTTCAAAAATCATTGCTCCAAGATACAATGTACATGTGTGCCTCTCCCTCTTTTTTTCATTCTACCATCTCGACACCTGAAACACAGATGCCTCCACTTCGGAAGAGAAGATCAAGGCTACAGGGCTCATTATAGAACATCATACTAGCCCTAAACTACTGACCTGGACTTTTACATAAGAGTCAGGAGAATCCATCTTATTTAAGACACTGATATTTTGACTTTGTTGTCCAGTATGGTCAAAACAAATCCTGGTTATGCTAATAATGTGTGTCTGCTTTCAGATCCATTTTGCTCATTTTTCTACTTTATTTTTTATTACAAAGGGGTTGAGTCAATGTCTGGGTCAGACAATGTGGAGTGCTGGTGGGAGGCAGAGGTGTAGAGGAAAGGGAAGCCAGGATATTTCTCCTCTGGCTCTCTGCCTTAGAAGACCTCTTCTCCAGCAACTGCTGTGCCTCATCCACGCTCCCAATTCTCACCAGACATGGTTTCATTTTTCTCTTGGGTGACCTCAGTGTTTAGTCCTTGGTAACACTATCCGCTTCCTTTTTATCTACAGTGCAGGGATGGTAGTAGTTTCCTGCTGAGACTCATCTCTGGATTTCTTCATTTTCCCTCTTTGGCTTTGAGTTCTTCTATTCCCTATTTAACTTTGTCCTAAATACTCAAAGTTGTTGCAGCCTTCCTGACCTGCTCCTGACTCACACTAAAATATAACGCAAAGAATTTTAGGTAACTATTTCTCATTTCCCACTCATCCTATAAGATGGGTACTCTATAGGTATCTATACCACCCTCTCCCCTTACAAATGATAAAACTGTGATCCAGAGAAGTTACATGACCTGCCAGGATCGTGGAGGTAAGTGGAGCAGTGTTCAATTCCAAAGCTACTACCTATATATTCAACTGTCAGAGAGCTTGAACTTCTTTTGGATATTCTGACGTTCTAAAAGTAATCTTACTTTATCATGTTCGTTTTTAAAGGTCTAGACACAAAATTTGTATGATATCATTCCACGTTACCCATATGAGTGGCCCCTGTTCTCTAAGTACCTTTCCAAAGCAAGTCAATGTCCTTTAACTTTTCTCTGCCTTAGAGAAAGTTCCAACCTTCTTCTAAGTCCCTTCCAACCATGGATTAGGGTAGTGTTTTCTGTCCTTACACATAAAAGTTTTAATTATTATTCAAGGACTGTATTTATTCATTCATAAAATGTCTGTTGAGTGCTTAGTAGGTGCCTAAGGGATAGAGTCTGGGGCAGAGTAAATATGAATGAGACACAGTTCCTGCACTTAAAGAGTTCATTGTCTAGGAGGAGAGACAGGTATATAAAATCATAAAAGCATACATATAAGAAACTCTTTAGAAATCCAGCACAGTGGTAGCATAGAGAAAGAGTGGCTCTTGAGTTGGCCCTTGAAAAGTCAGTAGGAGCTTGGGAGGTGACGGTGTTGGAGGAACATTTCAAGCTGGAGGAACCACCATATGCAAAGGTTCAAAGATATTAATCATCTCATTTGTGTCAAAAGTGGTTATATACCTTGGTATCTTGGTATTTTTATATTTACCAAATGTATATAGAAATATATGTGCATATGTAAATCTGTATTTACATGTGTATTTCATGCATATATAATATGTATAGCCATTTAAATATTTCCCTCTATTCTGGCCTATACCCCAGCTTGTATGCATAAATGAATAAATCTTTTAAAAAATTTCCCTCTATTTATATAGACATTATATATACTATGTGTTTGCATGTACATATACACCAATACAAGTACATAGAATATTGGACCTGTATATATATATCCATATATAAACAAATACATACATAGCTTCTTGTTTTATTTTTCTTTTCCTTTTTGCCATTATATTAACCTACCTTCCTGAATAAAACAATAAAGATGCTCAGAAAAATGAATGCATTATTAAAAAAAGGGAATCTGATTGCCTAGATTATATCTGTAACTGTATTTGCCATATTAACACATATCCTAGAAAAAAATGATCGAAATATAAGCCATAGAAACAAAACTTTGTACAAAGACATTTCTTCATAGGGAAAAGCCTACTTGGACACTGCTGGCTCAACTTCCTCTAGAATACTATTAAAGAATGTATCCCATACATATTAGGTTTTAGCTGAAAGCAAGATGTGAGTAATAAAAGATGTTTTCCATTGGGCTGGATTTAGTTCACATCTATCAGCTTGCAAAAGGGCAGCTTGGGGGCCTCCCTCGTGGCCTAGGGGTTAAGTCTCAGTACTGTCACTGCTATGGCCTGAGCAGCAGATCTCTTCTGTCTCATCCAATGATCCCAGTAAATCCACCTGTTCTGATCCCCATTCTGTCTCTGGTGAATCCTAGCACTACCCATCCCCCTCACTTCTGACCTACATCTCGGTTCCTAAAAAAAAAAAAAAAAAAAAAAGGGGGGTAGTCTATCCAAAATTCCTTCTGCACAGGACAGCCTTAATGCTGCCCAGAATTCTCTAAGGACCTTTGTGCTAACTTGCTGAAATCCCACTGGATGTTGTCATGGTTCTCCATGGTGGCAGCATCCTCCTGCTCAACTATCCAACCTGCTGAACCCACCTCTGGACAGATATAACAACTGTAGCATTGGGGTAGTTTTTGCGTTACTTAATTTTTCACATATTGCCTCTTCTCTCTAATTACTTTATAAGGTCCCCCGAGGACAAGCAATCTCTCATATACTCTGTACTTTGGATATACATATATTCTTTTATATATATAAATTTATATTATACATTAAATATACATATTTACATTTATTTATTTATTTATTTATTCATTTTTGTCTTTTTGCACTGAAGTATTATTTTTACTTTTATCCAACAGGATAAAGTTCACTGAGTAACTAAATTCATCAGTAAAAAATCGTAAAGTTGCAAGTTTCTCACATATTCTGAATTTTGTGTTATGAAAGTTTGACTCCACTACATGAACCAGTTGGGATTGGTTCAGAGAACCTTACACATAGCAGGCAAGCAATGATATTTTAGTAAATGACTTAGATAAACAGGAATTTATAATTCATTTTGCGTAAGTAATTGTTGGATGATCAAATTTACTATCCACAGCTAATGGAAGAATCCATGACTTTCTAAATAAACATCTTAATAGCTGAAGATAATGAATTATTACTTAACTCTCTGCTTGAACATACAAAGGCACAAATTCTGCATTTACTTATCCATCTCATTTCATTTTAGAAATCTACTTTATTTGTGTTCATTGCACTTGCCCACATCCCAGTCACTTCCTAATAAGGTACAGAGACTTAAACTAGAGAGAGGAAAAACAACCTTAATGAGTTTTTGCAAATTTCATGAGTTCTTAAGATTCACTTTTTGTCATGATCTGACCATTCATACCAACAAGTCTTAAGACTTGAAGTATTGTTTACCAGTTTTGTTGTAACAAAGTTATTTTATGTGTGCTTCTTTATACTCCACAGAACTCCTTTATCTCTTCTAATGCTAACTACTCAAGATCTCTCAACAGGCCCTTCTAATCAAGTCTTCACAGCTACTACCACACTGATAATGTTCTTGTCAAGGTGGCTGCTGACCTCTAGTTTGCAAAATGGTGAACTTTCAGTCCTTATCTTACTGACCTCTCCTCAGTACCACTCCCAACACTTGCTGAAAGCCTTTTCTTTACTTTGTTTTGGGCCACAACTGCTAATATTTTCTCAATTTAGTGGCTTCTCATATTCATGACCATTTACTTTTTCTTCTCTAAAAAAAATTGTTGAAGCCTGCCACATTTCAGCCTTTGGTTTCTCTTTTTTTTTGCACTTCCAGGGGATCTTATTCAGTGCCATGCTTTTGATAGCAGGCAGGTAAGTTCTACATTCAGTTCTTCAGTTCCAGCCTCTTCAGTCTTGAATATCCAAGACTACTTGGTGTTTCTACTTGGGTGTTTTACAGGCATTGCAAACTTAATACATTTGCCTTAGTCCACCCTACCAAATGTGTCCTTTTCTGCTTCCCCCCTACCTTCCTTATTTTTTATCTAATGACTATCTTGATTCTATTTCTTTCATATGTCCTGATTTGGGTTTAACTACATGTTCTGGCTTTAACCTTCTGACTCAAACCTTAAACTGACTGTCACTTATAGTCTTGTCCTTGCTTCAAGCTGCTCTAGGCCTGTGGCCTTGCTGTACTCACTGGCTTTCAGGTGCAATTCCCCAGTTGCTCCCCTTTCATGGTAAGTCTTGCTTACCTTCAGCGTTTCTCAACCACACCAGGTCTGTGCCCTGCATCCAAGTTTCTTTGTATACCAACTGTAGTTCTTTGCCTTGTATCCAAGGCTCTGGTTGCCAAATAGTTCTGGTGTTACCATTTATCTGACAGCTTACTTTTAATGAAAACCTAGTACCTTTTAATAACCAGTACATCTTGCTCCCTTTATGCTTTCCTTTAATGAGGGTTGTTAATTCTATTGTCTGTAGAGTACACATCATCAGAGAGGGTTTATCTAGCACTCAATTTCATATTGCCTGCTCTTACATTTTAGGTAATTACAGTCAGCATTAGTTGAGAGGTTTATGTTCATTGCCACCTATAGTTGATTGATATTAGCTCCTTAGAGTGAATTTAGGAAAGATTTTGAAGTCATCCAATGCAGTGGAAAAGAATTCTATGATTAAATGGAAATACTCTCTATACTGCATGAGGATAATTTATTCTATGTATTTGTCACTCATGTGTAAGCTATTCTCTTTCTCAAATTCTTTTTCTATTCTTATACCAAAAGACATTTCATTAATTAAAAATTTACTGATGATCTGTCAATTACATCAATATTATTATTGGTTCATTAATAATTTAATAATATAGTAATAGCAGTAGTACTGCTAATACCATTTCTAGGAGATATCACCCTTTAGACAGCAATAAACCAAGAATTTTGCTAACTAACTCATTTAGTCCTTACAGCAATCCTTTAAGCATTACTATTACCTCCTTTCACACATAAGGAAACCAAGAGTTAGAGATAGGAAGTAAGGAATACACGCTCTCTTCAATACTAAGTAATAAATATTTGAACGAAAGTTTGTCTGGCTACTAAGCCATGTTGCTAAAGATTTTGCTAGACTGTCAATATGACATTTGTTTTAGAGTTTTTAACAATTTGATGTATAACATGCATAAAGTGTATGTATACATAAAGCCCAATTTTAATGAATTTTTACAAATACTAATAATACTCATTTAGCCACTATTTAAGTCAAAATCTAGAACATTTCCAATATCCCAAAAGGTTTCCTTGTGCTCCTTCCCAGTTACTACTACTCCTCCCTGGTAGTAGCAGTTCTGACTTCTATCACTGACTAAGTTTTGCCTGCTTTTGAAATCATACTGCCTGCAGTCTTTGTGTTGAGTTTCAATGGTTAATCATCAGTCTGTGAGATTCATTTGTGATGAACAGACCCAAAGGTGCCTGCCAAACATGCTCACTTAAATCCTGTGCTAAGGGATATTTAAATGGCAGAGATGATTTCAGTCTGGAAAAATCAGAGAAATGATTGGAGGTTAGTCTTAAATGATGAGAAAGGTTTGGAAGCATAGAACATGGCAGTACAGCAGATTTGGGTAGGGAAGGCCAGTTGGCCAAGGCACCATAGAGCCACATTTACATCAAGGTGCAGAAAGCAGCAGACGATGAGTCTGGAGATACATTTCCTCAGCCCTGGAGACCCAGTTAATGATATACTGTAGGAGGCAAATCTACTTAGTGTTCCATAAAGAGCCTCTTCTCCTCCAGCTATTTCAGTGATTCCAGTTTTTGGTTTTCAAAATCCACCAATTTTTTTCATTCATTTTTATCTACAAGATTTTAGTCACTTTTAGGGGTGATGTTTTAGTTGTATTTATTTTCTCCTTATCCTTAAACTCCATAGCAAAATGTTTTTAAGAAACTGCATTTCTTAGTGACATTCACTGAAGAAATATTCTGGTCACATCCAGCCAAGAAGGAAGCAAATATCCTCATAAGCATAATCTCTGCCTATTTTGTTTCCCTCTTTCTCAGTCTCCTGCTTTCACAAATTTCTTCCCAGATTCCTTTATTTCTGATGGACATACACAGTTGTCAACAAACGTTAAAAATAGATGTCTGTTTTTACTAGGAGTATCTTGGGATTGGAGAAGCAGCATCAAAGGTGTGTTTTCAATATAATCCGCTACTGAGAGAACTGAGATGCACACGACCTTTTCAGAAATATGAAAAAAACACCCAAGTCTTTCCAATGACAAAACTGATAGTAAAAATTAAAAAAAAAAACTGTTTGAGAAATATCCTTGCATTCATCAACAATTTAATCAAATAGCTTAGTCCTCAGGTTATCAGAATGCACAAATCTGGGCAAATGGAAAACAGAATTGAGTGACAAATTCTAAGTTTCTGGAGAAAGGAATAGCATGAAGATTTCTGGCTCAGGTATGATGTACCAGACTCTGTTCTCAGCATTTCTGCACATGATTTGGGGAGAGGCCTATCCATGTATTGTAGGTACCTGCTCCCTTATGTGTATAAATTTACCTCTACTTGCCTACTGCATGTTAGACACATTTATGCCTCTCCATACCTCGCCCTCCTTCCTCCTCTCCCAGTTTCCCCATTCCCTTCAGACCCACCTTCTCCCTGACAGTATATCTGGATTTTAAGGTCCTTCTCCTACAACCGGCTTCATTTTTTCCTCCTTTCCTGCTCCCTTTCTGGCTTCACTTACTCTAAGCCAGACTCCCAAGGAATTTACATATCTGATGGTCCCCTGTGCATTACCACTTGTTGTTTCAAGCCAGGACTTATCTTTGTGGGTTATGAATTTGGGGGCCATGCAGTATGAAGAGGGAATCTTTTTCTCAAAATGTGGACAAGCAGATGGACTTCAAGATTAATTTCCAGGGCCTCCCTGGAGGCACAAGGGGTTAAGTCTCAGCCTATGAAGATATCTGCAGCCACTGCAGCACAAATGCAATCCCTAGCCAGGGAGATTCCCATGTGGCACAGCAGACCTCTCCTGCCTCGCCCACTGTTCCCCTCAGCACTGTATTTCAGTCAATCTGCCTGTTATCCGTACTCTGTCTCTGGTGAATCCTCTCACACACACACACACACCCGCACCTCTGGCCTGCACCCCAGTTCTTGTATTTATAAATAAATAAATCTTTTTTAAAAAAGATTAATTTCCATTAGAAATTTTTATCAATTTGTGAAAGATAAAAGTCTCCAATGGCCAAAGTGCTTGGTGTTGGTGGTTTTGGTTGTGGTCATGGAAAGAGCAGCATTTCATGTGAAGTTGCCAGGGTTATGTGACTGGGAAGAAGCAGCAGACTTTAATCAAGAGTTCAAAGCAGGGGAGAAAAGAACCCAAGGGATTATGGTGACGGTTCATGGGTGAATTGGTGGGCAACCCACGGGGAATACACAATCATGTAAAAGATATAAATAAAAATATATAAATTAAAAAAAAGAAATTCCCAATACACACACACACACACACACACACACACACACACACACACACACAGTTTACAAGAGAACATGTAATTCCCTGGGGTTTCAGAAACAACTTGGAGAGGAGAGGACTTTGGACTACCTTATCAATAGAATGACTCATCAACCAATCTTATCTTGATCTCAAGGGACCAGGAGAACTTAACAGGTATTTTGGTTATATACTTTCACCAGAATGACTGGAAATGTTAAAGTTTCTTCTAGCCTTTCATCTCTCTTTTTCCCATATTAATAAATTTCTGGATTCTGTGGTTTCTTGTACTCAATGCTCTTGTTACTTGTCCCTTTATCTCCATTTGTGCTTTCCATACCTGTATCAATTCCTTTATTTCTTTCCAACTCATGAATAGTTCAACTTAGTTGACTTCATTGGATCCAGTATCTTAATCTCTTTTTCTTCTCCATTCCATGCTGCAAACATCTACCATTTGATAACTATTTCAAAAAAGCTTATGGCTTCTATTGGTAGAAAATGAAACACGCTAAGGTTTCCCAGGGTCTTTAAACTGTTCTACCTTAAAACCCACCACACACTGTGTACCAGGGGCTCATCCTTAAAATTTTATAATAATACTAATATCTATATAATAAAGTTTATTGTGAGTTAGGCACCGCAGGGATAACCTGTTTAATCTGCACAGTTCTCTCTGAGGTGTAGTTACAGATGTGGACAATAGCACTCAGTATCCATTTTCCACCCTCTTATTTTGCCTTACCATTCTGAAAAGACAAGAAATCACCAAACTACATATTCCAGATTCTTTTCAGCTAGGGTTCTGAATGAAAAGTTGATTCTGTCAATTAAATGTACATCTCAAAAGTTCAAAAAGTAGAAGTGAGATGGAGCATCAAGTGCTGCTCTTGACTCCTTTTTGCTGACCACTAGTTTGAAGGGACAAGGGGCTTTTCAGTGGCAGAATTCTCATGTCTAATCTCCAATTTTGTGGGTGGGAAGCAGAGGTCTCGGAGGCGACAGCAACTTGCTTATCTATGTCTTGTGGTTGGTGTTAAAGAAGATGGGTTATAAACAGAGAGAATGAACCTCTGAGTATACTGAAGATAATAGGAGCCACGGTTCTCTTGTTGAAGACTAAGGACTATGGAGAGAAGGAAGACTAGAGCAATTCTTGTAGCAGTGAACTGGAACTGGAGAGTTAATAAGAACTTATAAGTTATAAAATATACAGTACAGATGCATGTATGTGTGTGCATGATATACATGTATATACACAGGCATATTTGTTAGTACTACCTGCTGGGAAAGGCTGCAAGTGATAGAACCCAGCAATGGAGCAGAAGAAATGCCAGGTGAACCTGGAATCTTTTATTGTACCAGAGTAAAGAAGTCCTCAAAGAACCATGGCAATGTTTCAAAACAACACATGAAGAAGCGCTTTCAGAAATTTGGGACAATTTGAGCATCAAAATAACTAATGATTGTTAACAGATTATAACTCATGAAATAAAGTAAGAATTCATGTGCCCATATTGACATAAACAAATAATTATATAAGTCAAGGACAGGAAAGCACTTCTTTACAACAGAAGACCAACTAATAGATGTAGAAGGAATGAGGAAATTAGAAAAACACTCTTAGAGAATTATCATAATAATAACTGATTCAGGCAAGAATCAGCACTGCTTGCTACAGTTAGAAAATTAAGTTTGATGAGGAACAGAATATTTACATGGTGTCAAAGAATTTCCTCACAAAATATTTATTAGTTATAAAGGAGAAAATAGTAACTTTCAATGTGGATACTGGGTAGACACCACCTTAAGTGAGTGATCAAAGTTAGTTGCTAGTAGTGAGATACATTGAATTGTGAGATACATAGAAATCTTTTCTGGGGTATTCCTAGAAAAAAAATGCAGCGTGAATGTGATCAGAAGGAAACATCAGGCAAACAGATTACCCTGTCTATATTTCAAGGTCATGAGTGATAGTGAAACACTGATAAACTTTTCCAGATTTGAAGGAAACTAAAAAGTGATGAGAAAAAACATAATATATGATATTGGGTTGATTCTGGAAGCTACTGGTTGATTAGCAAAGCTTGAACAGGATCTGTGGGGAGATGGCAGTTTTATATCTATGTTCACTTGCTTATCTGGATGGCTATATTGTGGCTATGTAAAATCGTGTGCTTATTTTAACGAAATAGGCTCTAAATTATTTAGGGATAAAGGAGATTCATTGTCAGTTACTTACTTTTAAATGTTCCAAAAAGAGAAAGAGTCTGAAGGAGCAAGCATTTGAAATGTTAACAAGTGAAAAAAATCTAGGTTAAGGTATATAGAAAATTTTGCATCTTATTTGCGAGCTTGAAATTATTTAAATATCAAAAGTTAGGAAAAAAGAGTGGAAGAATATATACCAACGTTTTGACAGTAGCAATCTCTGCATCAGGAGATAATACTTTTTAATTGCTATTTTTTGTTTTCTATGTTTTATACAATGCCCACATACTGTTTTAACAGGAGAAAACAGAAAAAGAGAAAATAATAACAATTTTTTAGTAACTCTGGCCTATAGAATAAAACCTTTAGCTTGTGAAACAAGGCACCCCCTGCTCTTCCAGCCTTATTTTCTAGACTTGTCATTGGTCCTTATTGAGGCCAGACTGTTACATTCTGTCTCCCGAACAGTCACGCAAGTTCCAACTCTGTTTGGACTTGCATCTTCCTGGGATTCATCTCCCAAATCCTTCCCATAAAAAAAGAAAACAACAAAAAACTTGTTTTAATCCAAGTTCTCTACAAATCCCACCCTGACCACCCAGTAAAAATGAGCTCTTTCTCTTCTACCATTGCTTGTGTAATTTGGCAATGAAAAAAATTTCAAAGCAATAAATATTTATTGAGTGTTTACCATGTGAAAACTGCCATATAAGGTACTGTATGGGACTCCAGGATAAATAAAACTACTTTTTTTCCTAAGTAGAAAATGAAAATAAGTACTCAAAATTATAACCAAATGCAGAACATAGTATGTACTAGGAGGTGTAGCAGATAGGGTGATGGGGGCTCAGGGGAAGGTAGGGAAGAAAGGAACTAACAAATGTTGAATGGATATTACAGGTTAGAATTAAAATGTTGGATAATGCTTTATATTCTCATTTAACCCTCACAAGAAATCATTTTTATAGGGGTAGAAGATAGAACTCAGAAAAGTAATAAAAACAATTAATGGAGAATGTATACTTGGTTAAGTGGTAGCACAGAGTTAGAATTCAAATCTATGTTAGGAAGTTTTTATGAAGAGACGTTTGAGATTTATCTGATTGTTTATCTAAATAAACAAGAGAGGGATGTATATTCCCAATGCCCAAAATTCGTAAGCAAAGTGCAGAGAATGGAAAAAACAGGATGAGTTTGGGTAATATTGATTAGTTAAGTTAGACTGGCTCGCTCATATGCTATGTAGAATGGGCTCATAATATAGTGAGGACTGTCTTTTATTGTGTCAGACTCCATTTTCCACACTTTCATGTATGTAAGTTGTGATACTCTAGGGTGATATTTCAGTTCACTTGTAATGCTGAAGACACCACTCCCAGAATACTCACATAGCTTACACTTCTCTGAGTTGGTAGTGTGGGTTGGGATCCACTGGGGGGGAGTTAGGTTTGGGGGACGCAGGGGGAAGTTCTTGGACTGGTCTCATCTGGGCTTGCTTGTGCAGTTGTAGACAGCTGGTTGATTAGTTGGGGCTTGACAGCCCAAGGTGGCCTCACATGTCTAGAGGTTCACATTCAACTGGAGGGCAAGTTGGGGAGCTATGATGCTCCTCCCCGTGGTAACTCCAGAAAGTTAAATTTGAGTTTTCAGATATGGGAATCCCACAGAAAAAGTGACCAGAATTTGGCATATGGATTTTGGTAAGAGCATATTCAAAAAAAGTAGTACTACACTAATTACTGGTAAAATTTTGTTTATAAGTTCCTATAAAATTTATTAAACCTGTTCATAACTTTAGCATTTTCATTAGAAAAAGTAGGCATGTTAGTCACTTTATCTTTTCTCAGTTCGCTCTTTTTCTAACATGTTGAGGTTTGTGTTTGTTCCTACACATTATTTGCTATGTCAGACAACTATTTGCAATACTTGTATGTAGTCAATCTCTTTAGAAATTATTCTTTCGATTATTCCAAATATTTGTGAGGATTTACACTTTACTAGGTGCTATGCCAGAGACTGACAGCAGTGAACAAGAAAGAACTAGCTATGCAGGAAAAGAGATTTGAAATAAATAGCCATATGACTAATATAATTATGAACTGTGCTGGAGAGTTTTAAGTGAGAATGGAAAGGTAGGTTTGACTATAGTCTCTAGAATTCTGGACCCATGCTTTCTAGCTTAGAAAATTCAATTTAAAAAAGTAGGTATTCAGACCAGCTTTCTTTAATCAAAACATAATAGTGTTCCATGAGGTAATAGACACCCATTATCTTTTTAATCTTTTCTTTATTAATTCTTCTATTTATAGCCATTCAATCTGTAAAATGCAGCTGCCTGTATATTCCTCCTACTTATAAACAACACAACAAAGTCGTAGTTTAATTAAAATACTATAAATAGGGGAGAAAATTCCCAGCTTCTTTCCCTTTTCTTCCACTATCAATAGGATTAGAATATTTCTCTACCCAACTTTGCCTTGAGACGTTTATCACAGGCATTCTCAGAACCTCCAGTAATGAGAGGTATCAGCAAGTCAAGGGGAGGGAGAAAAGGGTTTATTTTCCAATTATGAATGTACTGATTCATTAACACTGACTTGAGCTTTCATTTTAGATTCAGGTTGTCATGGACTTGCATTTAAACAATAGTGGCATGTGGATCTCTGCCATCTTTCATCAATTTTGCATGGGGATACCTTTTAAGAAACAGCAGAAAGGGGAGCTGAAAAGGAGTAAAATATTCATGGCCAAAGTCAAAATTATGTAAGCTTGATAAGAAACCCTAATTCTTCTTACTCATCATTGACATACTTCAAAATATATTACACTAATTGTCTATTCTATAAATTTTAAACTAAACACTAAGAAATCCAAACTATAGAGATCATGACATGGTTCAGTGTTACACCTTATCTAAAGGACAAAAAAGTTAATGGTATTAAAGCATCAAGTTACCATAGTTTAATATTAACTTTTACCATTATTCCTTAATATTCATGAATGTACCTAATATTTTCATAAGACTATACTTCCTCATTGGCATATCACCAAAAATACAGTCAATTTTTAATAGAAAGGTTACTAACTGATTGTTATTGTTCAAGCAACTATCTCAAATAAACTCTTCCATGCCCTAAATTCTCTTTAGACTTAGGAAAATAATATGTACTATTATTTATTATACATCAGAGACTTAGATATCACCCTCGAAATTCTTTTCCATTTCCAGGCAGGCATCAATTGAACTGTTAGATCCTTCACATTTTGCTAAAATTGACTAATTTTGTTTCAATTAACCTGATTTACACAATAATATGATAAAATCAAGGGATTGGTATGACAGTTGCATTTTGTCAAGTAAAACTCAAAATAAATGCCAGTGTCTAGTTTATAATTGTTACAGTTGGAGTATAAGTTCAGGCAAACAACAACTCAGGTTGCTTTTGAGTTACTGAAAACTGAGATTTTTTTTTTTGGTTATTTCAGAATAGCTTATCTGTAGTGATGAGGTACATAACATTTATATTATTAATTAGATACCATCCCTCAAATTTTGCATTTAAATTCCCCTCCAAAGATTTAAAAATGCAAAGAGAATTTAGAAAGTCTAGCAAAAAGTGGCAGCCAGGAGCCAGAGGTTTTAGTAGCTGCATGGAGCTAGGAAGAAAGAGTTTGAAGTTCAAGTGCTGCCAAATTAGGAGGCTTCAATAAACATTTTAGACTTCTTGCTAAAACCTCAGAGAAGACAAACCTCTGAGTAAGGTGAGGACTAAATGCTCTACTCTAGAATTAAATACAAAATGGGGGCCTCCCTGGTGGCGCAGCGGTTAATCGCTGTGCTGTGGAGCTGTTGGCAGCGGCGATGTGAGTTCGACACCCGGCCGGGGAGAATCCCACATGGCGCGGCAGACCTCTCCTGCCTCGCCCCGCTGCTCCCCTCAGCAGTGGATTTCTGATCTGCCTGTTCTGCTCCCCACTCTGTCTCTGGAGAACCCTCTCGCCGCCCCACGCCTCTGGCCTGTACCCCAGCTTGTATGTATAAATAAAAAATAAATCTTTAAAAATAAATAAATAAATAAATACAAAATGGAAATAAATGCACTCTAACAAAACTTTAAACAAGGCTTATTTAACTTTGATGTACTCTAATAATGGCATTATTGCTTGCCAGCACAAATTTAACATTTTGAGAGGAAGGATATAAAAATACAGGAACTCTATATGTATCAGTCACAATATCTAGGACAAAATAACTTATTACTAGTCATTTGGAGAATCAGGAAAATGTAAATGATTAAATCAAAGAAAAAACATAGTCAAAAGAAGCAAACCCAAAGATGACCCATGTATTAGCCTTGAAACAGAGATTTTTAAAAAGCTATTACATATGTTAACGATCTAAAATGAATAGAGGAGCTGAATGAGGATGAGGAATCTCAGAAAAGAAATGGAAGCTACCAAAGAACCAATTTGAAATTCTGGAGCTGAAAAACGTAACAGCAAAAAAGAAAAATGTGCTGGGTAGAAGTTTAAAGACAACACTGCAGAAGAAGGCACCAGTCTGAGGACAAGTGAATAGAAATTACCTAAACTGAACAACTGAGAGAATAAATGATTATGATTGAAAAAGATTAGCTAGACTACAGAGACACGTGGGACAACAAGCTGACAGACATATGTGTAGTGGAGTAACAGGAAAATAGGGAAAAGAGAATATGGAGTAGGATTTTTCATTTTTAAGAAATTAAAATAAAAAATTTCCTTAATCTAGTGGAAATACATAAATCCACCAGTCCAAGGATACCATATTTAAGCAAATCATAGTCCACTTGCTAAAAACCAAAGATAATCACTTAAAATCAGAGAAAAATATACATCTCATAAGAATGATATCTGATCTTCCATCGGAAAATAATGGAGTCAAAACATGAAGGAATAACATCTTTAAAGTGTTAAAATGGAAAACCATCAACTTGGCATTTTATATCTGGTAAAATATAAATAAGAAAAACCAGGAATTTTTCAGATAAAGTAATGTTGAGATGATTTACTTTCTGCAGAAACTCACTAAAAGAAATGCTAAAGAAAGTTACTGAATCTGAAAGGAAATGACATCAGGTAGAAATGTAGATCTTTAGAAAGGACTTGGCAGCACCCCAAATGGTAAATATTTTACTCTTAATCTCACTAAGGACAATTAAAATTTTAAAGCAAAATAATAACTTTTTGGGAAATATATAACATATATAAAAGTAATATATGTAGTAAGTGCACAGGATAAGGAAGTGGATGAGTTTATATTGTTGTAATTTACTTTGAACATAAAAAAGTCATACAAAGAATTATAGCTAAAAAATGATAAAAAGATAAATAAACAATAAAAGATATAAAATAGACCAATAAGAAGATATAAAAGGAGGAAAAAATAATCAAGACGGGAGGGGTAGAAAACAAATAGCAAGATTTAAGCCCAACCATATCAATCATTTCATAAAATACAATGGATTAAAATTAAAATTATGAGAGATTGTTAGATAAAAACACAAGCTGCAGCATTGTTTATAAGAGATACTTTTAAAATATAAAGACATAGCTAGGGCCTCCCTGGTGGCGCAGCGGTTGAGCGCTGCGCTGTGGAGCTGTCGGTAGCGGTGACGCGAGTTCGACGCCCAGCCAGGGAGAATCCCACATGGCGCGGCAGACCTCTCCTGCCTTGCCCGCTGCTCCCCTCAGCAGTGTATTTCTGATCTGCCTGTTCTGCTCCCCGTTCTGTCTCTGGTGAACCCTCTCACCACCCCACGCCTCTGGCCTGTACCCCAGCTTGTATGTATAAATAAATAAATCTTTAAAAAAAAAAAAAAGAAAGAAAAAAAAAAGACATAGCTAATTATTTTCAAATAATGAAAAAAGGTACAATGAAAATGCTAAGAGAGCTGGTGTGGTTATGTAAAAATAATAAAAATAGCCTTCTAAATAAGGAATATTGGCATAAAGAGGATCTTTCATAATGATATAAAAGTCAATTCAAGATATAACAATCCTAAATATTTATGCATCATAAAATAGTGATTCAAATTATATGAAGCAAACCATTTCAGAAGATAAAGAAAAGTAGATTCAAATTACAATCAAAACTGGATATTTTAATATTCCTCTTCTTAGTAGTTATAAAACAACTAGTATAAAAACAAATTCAAAAAGACTATGGTAAGACAACCTTTGACCTAACTGACATTAATAGATTACTGTACACATCTTCAGTATAAGTACTTTCTTCTTTTATTTTCTTTAATGTTCTTTTCAAATACCCATGAAACATTTACGGAGACAGGCAATATTCAATGGATTTTGAAAGTTAGACAGCATGTTAACTTTGTCGTTGTTTAATGACAACGGAATTAAATTTGAAACCAATAGTGAAAATATATCTAGAATATTCCAAAACATTTAGAAATTAAGCAAAACATTTCCATCTAAATTATGGATCAGAGAAAAAGTCACAAAGAATATAGAAAATATTTGGAACAAAATGATAATGAGAAGAAAACAAAATTTGTAGGATACAGGTAAAGAGCTGATTAGAGAAAAATTGGTAACTTTACATGAATATATTATAAAAGAAGACAGGTTTAAAGCAATGATTTGAAATTTTCACATAATATATTAGAAAAAGAAGAGCAAATTAAATACAAAATATTTGGACAAAATAGGAATTAGATAAGAATGGAAATAAGTAAAAGAATAGACAAGCAATAAAGAAAACAAAGTCAATAGTATCTTTTTTTTTTTTTTTTAGAATACCCAGAATTAAAGCCGCATATATATGAACAACTAATCTTTGACAAAGGAGCAAAGAAAATGCAGTGGAACAAGGACAGTCTATTCAATAAATGGTGCTGGGAAAACTGGACAGCCACATGCAAAAAAATGAAGTTAGACTACTACCTCACACCCTGCACAAAAGTCAACTCAAAATGGATAAAAGACCTGGATGTAAGACCAGAAACCATAAAATGTATAG
>PVIJ01019084.1:0-24499 GCA_004024925.1 Scalopus aquaticus
ATGAACATACGGGTGCATGTATCCTTTCGGATTAGTGTTTTTGTATCCTTTGGGTAAATTCCCAAAAGTGGGATTGCTGGGTCGTATGGAAGCTCCATGTTTAGCAGTCTGAGGAATCGCCATACAGCCTTCCATAGTGGTTGGACCAGTTCACATTCCCACCAGCAGTGTAGAAGAGTTCCTTTTTCTCCACATCCTTATTGTGACTCTTAAATGTTTAAGGGTTTAAGTAAGTTGGCCAAGGATAATAAGAGTTAGGATCCAAATGTCAGTTTGGCTGACATCAGAAGGCAAATTTAAATTCGTACATGAATTTTGTCGGCTGGTTGATCCAGAAACTTCAAGGAAAGCTTTGTTCAGTATGGGTAATACAGAATGCAATTCCATGTATTAATCTTTGATAAGAGAAACACTGTTTAACTCACAAGAAGATGTCTATGCAAGCATCTTGGTGATGGTGATTGTGTTGTAGAAACTTTCTTTGTAACTTACTCCTATATTTCACATTTAAGCAATACTACTTAGACCACATGAGGAGACAAAACTGTCCAACAGCTCTGAAAACAGACTGGTAGCTCTCCTGCTCACCTGTGACTATGCAGGCGTTTCTTCTCACAAACCTTTTCCAAAGGCATACTGCTTTTGCAAAGCAGTAGTGGAAGCTCTCTGTCTGCCTGTGTCTGTGCAGGTGTCTCTTCCTTTCTTCTTTTCCTAATAAACCTGTCCTTTGAAAATGTAAAAACAACCAAAGAAAAACTGTGGATCTAGACTGCTGAGGTCCATATCTGACTGTCACTTATTAACTGTGTGACCAGGAGCAGACTGTTCAACAGCTCTTTGTTTTAATACCCTTTCTTTTGAAACAACATGGTAATAATATATGTACCTCCTAAGAGTATTATGAGTACCAAATGTTTTTGTGTGTATAATAGAGCAGGGCCTGATACACAGTAGATGTTAAATAAGTGTGAAATAACAAACAAACAATAATCCATTCTTTGATAAAGTTCTGCTGTTTGGAAGCAATTATCCTGAAATCTGGTTCCTGAACCCACTCTAAAAAACTAGTGATACTTGACGCCTGACACCCAGGATTGTTTTTCTTTTCTTTATACTTAGTACTATCCAAAACAACTAGTTCTCAGACTTAGGCATGACTAAAGAAAGGGCACTGAGAAAGCAAAATGCATTATTTTCCCTGTCTCCAGATCGATCTGAAATCTTTTACATTTCTTTTTAATCTACCATGAACAAGAAGAAATACAACAGATAGTATTGGTTCTGTTTACCACTCTATCGCCTTGTTGAAAACAGGAACTAAAAAATTATCTCCTCAGGAATCACTGGAGAAAACAGTAGGTTAATGTTACAAATGTAAAGTGTTTTTTGGAACAATTTCCATGCTTTAGCACCTGCTATCTGAGTCACCAAGAACACCAACTAACTGAAAATTGTTTGTATCACATTTAGGTATTTATGAATCACTTTGTGTAACACTGTCTATAGGAGGAACTGTGAACCCTAAGAATTTCAATGACTTTTCTCCCTGTACATAGTTCTCCAAACACCAGCCTTTGTGCTCTATTCTGTAGAAAAAACAATTCTACTTTAAGAAACTACTACACACAGAGAGAAAAAATGTATACTTTTACCAATAATGAATTGCCAATTAAATATGCCAACCAAGTGAATACACAACATGGCATTTGCATATTATTTTTCATGTGGCATAGCTTCAAGCAGATAATAGAGAGACAACTAGAGTGAATCCATTCTGGATCCAAATGTGAGACTTTTACAGGACTCAAGGTACAATGTTAGACATGCAGTAGCAGATCAGTCAAGTAGAGTAAAGGTGAAAAAATAACAGAAGATGGAATCATCAAGTGAAACTTGGCAAAGAATTCAAGTTTTAAGGGACTTATTATGGCATCTTCACCACATATAACTAAATGCAGGATGCAGAGTGTGATTAAAAGGCCAGAACCTGAAAGTAGTTGGTAATAAGGAAACAAATTGAGAAGATGAGGATATATTCCATTTAACTAAAAATGTCAGAGAATTGGTTTCTTGAAAATGGTATTTCAGGCTTAGTGTTTCAGCAGAGCTTAAATAAATATGCACCAGTTTATTTACATGGTTATTAAACTGAGTAACTTCTTTCTATGTGTGGTAGAGATGAAGGATCTTGCTATACATGTACTATGTCTAACTGGTTTTAACCATCCTTCTAGATCAGAATGAAATTGATAGGAATTTCATAACTGTTAATTCTAGGTAACTAGTTTATGTAGGTTACCTTGCTTCCATGGTAATATTGTTTAATTTAGAATTTTAGGAGATGAAACGGGTGAAGTATGAAAGTGATATTTTCATGAGTAAGCATCACTGGTACCAAATGCACCAAAAGCTGAGCATGCCAAAAGTGATTGATTCAACAGATAGCTGTTTAGGGCTTTCCAAATGCTAAATTCAAGATTCTAGGCACAGGAATACAACACTAAATAGAGCAGAGATACTGAAACTAACACGAATAACACACAGGGTCCATGTGACATCTACTTATGGAAAATTCCCTCTACTTCCTTCCAGTTGATTAGTCTGTAGGAATGTCCAAGTTCAAGGGGGCAATTAGAATGCTTCTATCTTTTATCACTCTGAGCAAAAAGTGTGGCAAACATGATCCCTGGGAGTTCCAAAAAAGATTCTGATTTTGATTGCATGGAGAATGTCTATTTAAGGCACTAGTATTTCAGGGCACGTTCATCTAATTAGTTCATGGCCCTATGTACAAGCCGTTATCATAGCAGTTACCATGCCTGACAGTTGTTTGTTTACTTAAGTTTTCAACAGTTATGGTGAATCTTTTTAAAGCAGAAATTGAATCAGACAAATTTGTTTCTTTAGCACTTTAATATAGTTTCTGAGTTGCAATTACTTCGTGAATAAATGAGTGAAAGTCCAGATATTATTGTATAATGAGAAAAGATAGGAAAAAATTAACTAGGAGGCATATTGAAATATATTAGAGTCAAGTATTGTTACATAAAACTACATTTAATATTGTCAATCACCTTACTTTTCAAATTGAACATCATGGGATTCACAGAACTGTAAGATTTATGTGAAAAAAAATCCTTTATAGTTTAAATAAGTTTAATGAGCTTTAGTTTGAAACATTGTAAGTCAAAATCAGTCTCTCTTGTTGTGGACCATCTAGTAGTTCTTCATTTGCTAAAGTGAATTGTGGTTACTGAGAAGAAGATGCAGAATTTTTTTTTTCAAAAATATATGTTTAATAGCAATTTCCTCCCAAGTCAAAATTAGTAAGTGCAATTTACATTATCAATAAAATCATTGCTAATTAATAAAGGCTTTGTATAGTGAAATACATAACAACTTTACTGAATTTTAATTATTTAAACTGAAATAATGGTATGGAAAACATGTCAGTTTGTCATCAATTATTCTACTCTGTTTTGGAGAATTTAAATAATAAGATTAATAAGAACTTATCATATCCTTCACCACTTAAATTCAAAGGATTCCTTATTCGGGATCAACCACTGTCCTGGATTTCTTCACAGAAATGGCATATTTCATCCTTACAACAATTCTGTACAAATTAGTTTTTAAGATGACCTGTTCATAGATAAATGGTAAGACATATCAATAAAACTAAAAAACAGTAGTACTTTAGGCTTCACTGCTCTTAGCCTTAGACCATGGCTACTTCCCTGTGAAGTATGCACTTAGCAGATGAACTAATTTACATTTACATAAATGTTTTAAATCTCTCATGTGTCACTTTTGTCAGTTATACTTATTCAATAATGAATACTCTCTGAGGATCTATTGAGAATAAGACTGCAGAGATATGTCATAAAGATGTATGGGAACAGAGGTGTCCAATAGGACTTATCTGAAAGGAAAAGGTGAATTATTTAAATAGAAGTTAAAAAAAAAGACAATGTTGGGAGAATGGGAATGACCTAGACAAAATAACGCTTATACTTAGTAATTATCATAAAAATTAAAGAAAAATGATAACAATAGAACGGATTCTCGGTCTCTATATACCAGTACAATTAGTATGTATATCTTAAAAAAGTAAATTTGAAATTTTAGCAAAAGTGGTTCAACATAACTTCAGAGGTACCAGTGAAAATTATTTGAGTACATACCTTAATCAAAAGAAGTCAGTAAAAGTGAAATGAGCTCATATTTATTTATAAGGGACATATCCAAATAGAAACTAACCATCTAAATCTCAAAGCTTTGTCTAAGATATTTAGGTGAGAAGAAATTGAGAAACAGATCCAGTGTCTTTATATATATGCCATGTTTGTAAGGCTGAGCATATGGGTGAGGCTATTGATGACCCCAAGTTTTTAACATAACCTGTACATCAGCAAGTGCTATCTGTCTTTAACTCCATCACCACACTCCTACCTTGCTTCTGCCCTTTTCTTCCCTACATCAAATTTATTTTTAAAAATCACACTGAAATTAATGATATATCTTAAAATTGCCATTTATCACTCAAAGTGTTAATTTTTTATTCTCAACATGCAGCTTAAATGTCTCTTACTGGAGACAGTAATGAAGGCCAATTTTCTGTTTTCATCATTTTGGAATGCTCCAAAGAACATTCTGCATTGTTGACACTCCTTGTTTTTGGCTGTCTTGACACATGCTCCTTAAGTTTCTCAGTAAATTTTGCTTATTACATTTCTGCTGCCTCTTCCAAAAATGTCAGTGTTCCTCTAAATGTTTATTATTGGTTACCACTTTTGTGTCCTTGTCTTCTATGCTTCATTTATCACTGAAGCACTTACAAGTCCCAAATCTGTACAGCTAGTTTATAATTATCTTATGGACACCAGTTGGCTACATTCAGTTGGCTGTTAGAACTGCATACCTAGAAAAGCAACAGCATATTAAAGCCCAATATATTTAAAATTTTGATTCTATTCCTCTATGATCTCCTCAGACTACTTATTTCCAGATTACAAACAAATTATGAAAAGTCTTATCTAGTTTTTCAAATTTGGCCTCAAATTATATCTTCAAATGTAAGACATCTTTCCCCTGCATATTTCAGACTCCAGCTACCTAGAGCCAGTTGCCATCAGTGTCGGTGCATGTCCACATATTGTACTGTTTGTATAATGTCCAAAATAGACAAATCCAAAGAGACATATAAAAGCTTGCCAAGGAAAAGAATATGGAAGGTTTGGGATTGACTGCTATTAGTTTTTGTGGTTGCATTTGAGGTGTTGGAAATGGTTTGGAATGATGGTGATATTTGCATTGTGATCATACTACAAGCCACTTAACAATGCACTTTAATTCATTAACTTTTATGTTATGTGGATTTGTTTTTTAAATGGTGAACAAACACTTACTGAAGGAAAAGGTGGAAAGCTGTGCTCTAGCTGTTACCAAGGTATATCAAAAAGTCACATTTTAGCAGGTTTGTGACACAGGCAAATAGTAAAGTGGAAAATATGAAGTCTAGAAACAGAGCCAAATATCTATGGACACTTAATTTATGACAAAACTGCCATTGCAGAGCAGTGAGAAAAATATGCTATTTAATAAATTTTGGGCCTGTTTGGAAAATAATGAAATTTTATCTCAATTCAAGAGAAAAACATTGATTTCAGGTAGACTTTTGTATTAAATTTAAGAAGAAAAAATACATAAAACTTTTAGAATAAGATAAAGAAAAAACAACATAAAAGAAACAAAGACAGAGATGGACTAAATTTGCCTATGATACAATTAAAAATGGATGGATGTTAAACAAAAGGCATTAAGTAAGTTACAGGAAAAAATAGAGTGGGAAGTATATTCCCAACCTCTATAATCAACATGGTACTGATAGCTCGACTATCTTTAGACCTCTAGGTCTAAAGAGGTCCGGTAGGACCTCTACAAACCAATAAACAAAATTACCCACAGAAAATGTTACAAAAATTAAAAATTGCTTCTCAGAAACTTTCAGTCATTTATATCTGACTGATATCTGAAAGATACATTAAAACTCATTAACCAAAGGAACATAAGTTGAAAGAATAGTGATAAACCATTACACCATAAACTGATGACTAAAATTGAGTAAAATAGTTCCTGGTGAAGCTGTGCAACAGCCGCAACTAGCATATGCTACTTTTTAGTAGCTGTTAAAGTAGAACATAAGCACATTTACCGACCTAGAATTTTATTTCTGAAAATTCCTAACAGAAATAAATGTGCATGTATAAAAAGGAAGTTCAGAGTAGAATTATCCATAATAACCAAAAAAATAGAAAACAATAAATATATTTTCCAATAGTGGTTTAAATGTATAAATTGTGGACTATTCACACAATGGAATACCATCAAATAATGAAAATTACCAAAAGTGTAAAGGATAAAGACAGATGAATCTCACAAACATGGTATTAATGAAAAAGTCAAGAAATTGGAAAATTATTCCAATTATATATGTTTGAAATTAAGACAAAATAAAAAAATACCATAAACAAAAATTTCTGGAAATATAGACAAATATGTTTACTGATATTATGAAATACGATATGTTCAATGACATATGTTCAAAGGGTTGTCCTTCTCTGGCAATGCATAGTCAATAAGCAATGCAAAATTATAATATGCAACATTAATTCTGCATTTACAAAACTCCCTGTGTATGCATATGCATTGATTTACGTAATTTATATTTTTATTTTTATCTGTTCTTTAGTGTAACTTGGAAGAAGAATCCAGTGGGATCGAACTATGTGTATATACAATATTTATTTGACCCTGGAATTATATGGGTTTGAATGGCCAAGCTCCAATTATCTGCAGATTTTTTGATAAATATATCAGAAAATTTTTTGAGATATGTGACAATTTGAAAATTTCACAGACTGCATAGCCTATAAAATTCAAAAACATTAAGAAAGACATACTGTTACTGAATAAAATATATATAGATCATGTTTTATTGTTTACTACCACAAAATACAAGTCTAGTATAAAAGGTTAAAATTTATCAAAATGTATACACACACACACTTGCAGACCACACATGGTGCCATTCACTATCAAGATAAATATAAACAAAGGTAAAGATGAAGGATCAAATCAGCTTTAAAGCTACAGTACTAAAAAAAAAGCATGGTATTGACACAAAAATAAGTGCATTATTTAGTTGAAGAGAATCAAAAGCCCAAAAATAAATTTATGTACATATTAGTACCTAATACATGATAAAGCAGCAATGGCCATACAATGGGGACAGGACAGTCTCTTTACTAAGTGGTGCTGGAAAGATTGGAAACCACACTCACAAGATCTCTAACTCTATACACAAAAGTAAATTCCGAATGGATAAAAGATTTAGATTGAAGACCTGCTACAATAAAATATGTAGAGGAAAATATTGTAGTTATGTTCCATGACATTGATAATAAAGATACTTTAGGTGACTTGAAACTTACAACAAGGGAAACAAAAACTATAGGAATTGCTTCAAGTTAAATAAACGTTTATTCATTGAAAGAAAATACAACTTTCAAAAGACCATATTGAATGGGAGAAAAATCATAATTGTATAAAACTCACTGTAGTATATACTTTGCTCTTGTAATAATTGTGTAGCCACCTCTTGTTGCTGTTATGGCAAACTCAAGTGTTGAAAGTATTCTTTAAAAAATATGTGATAATAATTACCTCCAGGTGAGCTGTTCCCTTCTCCAGTATATTGAAAAACTATTGTCTCTTAGAGAGCCTGAAGTTATACACGCATTTTCGACTCTGCATTCATAAACTCCCACATTGTTCAAGGTCCAATATTCCATCATACACAGTGATGGAGGAAGCTCTGTGCATCTATGTGTTAATCATGTTCTAGTTCTTAATCTGAGTGGTGATTATGTGAGCATTCAGTTTATCATAATTTTTTAAGCTCTGTCCATTTGTGGCTTTCTATTTCTTCTATGACTTATACATCATAGCAAAGAAATAGCTTACGATATGAGAGGAAAAATTATATACCAGACATTATCTATGGATTTCATGAGCAGAACTAAAATCCAGGGATAGAGATTTCCAGATCACAGACCACCCACTCCACACCTTTTAAGCCAGGCTAAATTCAAAGAGCTCTCTCATAAAACAACAGAATACATTGCTTGCTCTTCACTGCTGAGCTGCCGGTCTTCTCAAATGATTCTAGATCCTAGATAAGGAATTTTATAAACTAGTGGTCCAACGTTATAGAAATTATGCTGACTAGTGAACCTGACTCAAATTTTCTGATACCAAAATGCAGACACATGTTTATGTAGACAGAGACTCTCAAACACATTGTGTTAACTCCTTTCCACATCTGTTGTATTATTTGTTCTCCTTCAAAGAAAGATACGTGTTTCAATACTTGTACAATATGTAATTTCAAACTTGATTCCCAAGGCAAAGGGAAAAGGCAATAATCAAATGTTTAAAAAAAGTCCTTTATTTTAGAGTAATAACAGTTAGAAAGTTCAATATTTCTACTCAAACACAGAGGCAGGCAGGCATATTTACAAAGGCCTCACTATATTTGCCATTGCCTTTACACAAAACAACATTTGTAAAACCTTTGCATCCCAGGGAATGGCCTTTTTTGGGGGTTTATGCTTCAGTAATGACTTTCATTTGATCTTCAAACATCTTTAAAAAATAGAGACTGCATTTTAATATAATTTGGAAATTAAACCCCTTTTGTGTCATTATAATACCTGCCGTGGATTTATTCTTAAAAATGAATTAAAGCCAAAACTAATTGCTGTCTGATAACCAACAAAGGCAGGAAAATGGTAAGAGACTTTTATAATGAAGTTTTGGTCTGTCTTTCCCATAAGAAAATTAAATGTATGTAATAAATATTAGATATTTTCAAACACATTTAATAATTGAATCTTATAACTAATAATTATAGTAATTATTCTTTTTTCTTTTGAGAATTCAGAAAATTGTCCATATTTGAATAGTTAGAAACATTTTCAGGGACTATACTATGTTTCTTTCTTCATTTTAATGGTAAAATAGGAGATCAAATAGATACTTTAAGTTAAACACATATTCTTACCTAGGAAAGGATTATCTGAAGTATTTTAATAAATCTGGAGTACTTGTAAATGTAAAAATGTAGAAATATAAAATTGCAGTGTGTGTGTATATAGTATATAAACATATATACGCGCACACGTGTGTGTGTGTGTGTATTATATATATATATAAGGAACTGAAACTAAAACATCCTGTTCTCTCTCCATTTCTCCCCCTCTCCCCAACCCCTTCCCAAATCACTAATAGGCTTGGACTCCTGGATCATTCAGTGACTTCAAAATTCTGGTAAGACAATTTTTCTGTATTACTGTTGTTATTTTTATTTCATTTGCTACATATCAGTGGAGGATGTTTTACTATCTCAAGCTTAATCCCTTTTTAGAAAATTCTTCCTTGATTCCATCTCCTGAGGTTGAATCTCATAAAGCCAGGAAAAGGTCAATTACATCTTAACCCATGTGGAATGATCTGATAAGTCAGATATTTCTGGAAGATTCAACCTCCTGAGTAAGGATATCCCAAAGATGGGTTTCTAATAAATAAATAAACAAACAAACAGCAATCTCCACTAAAAGGATCTGAAATAGTAAAGAGGATTATGTAGGTAAGATGCAGAGTGTATCAACTTGAATTTTTTTCTTTTCAAATAGATTAAATGCAACAGCAAGAAAAATATTACAGAGGAGCTAAGTATGATGACTAAATTTTTAGGAAATTTTTCATTGCTACTATATTGATTCTGTAGGTTACAGAGCATGAAACTAGAAACACGTTGGAGACACTGCTCTTTCCTTCAAGGAAACTTAAAATTCTTAGGGTATTTGTCTAGCACATAAGGTTATAGGCAGGGAAAGATATAATGTTAATTAAAAAGATGGCTAGTTGAGGTCATTCTTTTCTATCAAGCTAATTTTCCAAAAAAGAGTTTATAATTTTCTTAGACTCAGTGACTTTTTAAAAAAATATTTATTTTCTTACATCATTCTTTCTACTGGGTGCTTTTATTTTCCCAAATGTTATTGAAATATCACATTCAAATTCATGTATCAGGATCCTACCATGTTCTGCATTTATGTAAGATTATAAAACCTACTTTGTCTCAGGTTTTATATAATTTTCTACTGAATATTCTAGCTTGTATTCTTATTCTTGTGTAATATGGGAATCCCCAACTTTCCCAGTTTCTAGCATTACCCTTTTTCAAATGAGCCAAGAATAACGTGATAGGCTGCCCTCCCCTCCAGTCTTCACTAATAACTGGAGGTCTCTGGGTTGGAATGGGAGGGTGGCCATGCTGTGCATTATCTCTTGCTCCCAAATGCTTCTCCACTAAAATCTTCTGGTCATCTTACCATGACTTATCTGTGCTGCCTGACACCATCCCATTCTATATCTCCTGGCAAGCAGGAATAAAGATGATAGTAAACTATATAACAAGTACTGAAGGTTTGATGTTAAGCTAACAGATTGCTGCACACGAAAGGAAAACTGAAGTGCTTATAGCCCCTCGGAGTCTTTGGACCAGGCTTTCCACTGTATTGCTGGGGTCTGCATTCCTTCTAGCTGAATCCTCCCTGACATTTTCTATCTCAGAATCCAATGAGTTAAAAGAAGAAAAATTTAACAAAGTGATCTGTCAACATTTTATCCAACCCATGAATAAGTCTGATTTTTCTTCATTGTGCAGAGAGCAGTTTGGTCCTTTCACTAGGAGCCAGTAGGATTTTGCTTTCCTTTTGGAGAGGTGTGCATAGAAATTTCTCCCAAAGAAACATCTACTCACATGATAAAATTCAGTGTTCCATACTTAGCCATCAATAGGAGCAACTTAAACTTGAATTTTGTATGTTTTTTTAATCTTTTTTAAAATATATAATCAAATTGTCAGCAGCTGTTCATTTATGTGAAGAGGATGCAAGTTAATTCCCCATTCCCTCAATTTGTTCTGTGAGGAAGAGGGGCTTTAGGAATCAATCTTTGAAAGGTACCATCATGAATTAATATTTCAAAACAAAAATAGCTGTGAGAATGTCTCAGTAAAATGATAGCAAATTGAATATCTTATTTCAAAGAGTATTTTGCCTTCAAGTTATTTGGCAATAGAATCTGATAGGAAAACCATGTATAAATTTATTTGCCCAAGAGTTTTGTTTTTTTTTTTAAGAAAGATTTTATTTATTTTTGTGTAGAAGAGCTAGGGTGTAGGTTAGAGAGTCAGGGGGTGAGAGGATTTACCAGAGACAGAGTGGGGAAAAGAACAGGCAGATTTATTGAAATACATTGCTGAGGGTAGCAGCACGCAAGACAGCAGAGGTCTGCCGCACAGTATGTGGGTCAGCTACCTGGCCTGGAATAGAACTCAGGCTGTCTCAGTGTTAGGGCTGAGACATAACCCCTAGGCCACCAGGGAGACTCTGACCAAGAGTTCTTAATACAAAATAGAAAAGTGATTCTGTCAATTTTTGAATAATGTATATGATTAGAATGAACATTATCTCAGTAATACTTTGTTGATAATTTTTAGAAAAGGTAATATATTGGATACATTGGGTTAAATAAAATATTAATATGAGAAAAAAAAAGAATGCTTTAAGGAGTCACTGGGGAGGATGGACAGATTTGGTGGGGTCTGACATTTCAAATTCTATCCCCCTTTTACCATAACAAATTCCCTGGACTTTTTCCTACCCTAAACCTTTTCTTAACTGCATTAGTAGGTTCTGAACCTTCCTCCTGTAATTATTTTTTTCTTTTAATTCTACCTTCTTAATTTTCAGTGTGTTCTTCTAATTCTGTTCATCATAATTTTCTTCTGAGTCATCTTTCAATTTATTTCATTTATAATCCTTTTTTTAATAAAATGGACAGATCAGTAATTCTCAAAGAAAACATACTTTCTTATATCCTAACATGTTTTCTATAAATTTGTTTTTCCAATCTATGATTTACAATCAATTAGTGCCACAACTAATCAAGAACAATCTTCCTTCCATACATACTAGGAGAGTCAGAGCTGATCATATTTTTCTGTTTTCCCCTCTCAGAGAAACCATTATCAATTTTTCTGCTTCTGTGAATAGCAAGATTTTCTTTACCTGCCCATTCCTCAAAGCCAAGTTCAACACTCATTTTCTCCTGAAAGTTGGCGTTGTTTTAATTACTGTAGTTTCCCCTTCTTCCTGAAATCTTTATTTTCAGGATCACAAAGTTTAGCATTTTACCTTGTGCTGTCATATGTTCTAAGGTTCTTGTGTTCTTATTTTCTTCTAAAAGATTTTGCAAGTTAATGAAATGAGTTCCATCCACTGGAATCATCCAATGATTTTCAAAGGAAACATTGACATAGAGGTCAATTAATAGTATTACTTTAAACAAATTATGAATTATATGACAAATTCTGAAAACTATTTTTAAAAGTGGAATTTGGGGAGGGCCTCCCTGGTGGCGCAGTGGTTGAGCGCTGCGCTGTGGAGCTGTCCGCAGCGGCAATGCGAGTTTGACGCCCAGCCAGGGAGGATCCCCTATGGTGCGTCAGACCTCTCCTGCCTCGCCCGCTGCTCCCCTCAGCAGTGTATTTCTGATCTGCCTGTTCTGCTTCCCGCTCTGTCTCTGGTGAACCCTCTCGCCGCCCCACGCCTCTGGCCTGTACCCCAGCTTGTATGTATAAATAAATAAATCTTAAAAAAAAAAGTGGAATTTGGGGAAAATAAATGTAAAGTTCAAGCCACAATAGTGTTAAAATATAAATGATAACATACAGACTATTACAAAATAAGTACATTAAAATGTTCTCCGTTCAATTATATAACTTTTAAGCTAAAAATACATTTATTCTTCAGCTGAATGCCAGCAATAAAAATTCACTTTATTATGAAAAGCTAACATAGCCCACATTGAAGCTGGAAATATTTACAGAGAATCTTATTGAAACATATTTCCACTTATATAAGATAATGTGTTTAATGCTTATGATTCACTGAATTTTGTGTCTGTGTATGCAATTGCAGCAATTATTTCCAATTCATATATTTTTTTTTTTTATTTCTGCACCTGTGTTATAGGGCAAGCACAAGGGAAAAAGGATTCACTTGGATGTGATTCCCTTACCCACATTCACTTAAAAACTAGAGCTAAGACCCAAGGAAGACACACAGAAATAAAACAAAAAGTTTACTTACTTACTAGGAAAGCAGGAAGAGGGAGAAGAAAGAGAGAGAAAAAGTAATTGGCCAGCAATTCTTACCAGCAATACTGAACTTAGACAAAAACCTCAATGTTCTGAAAAACAAAGAAACTCGAGCATACATGTGTTTAGGTTTTGAGCAAAACATACCTCCTTAACAATGTCCCTAGCTTCAGCAGCTCCCATTCAGGAAGTCAAGTTTATAACACTGAGTTTTGTGGTCTTTGGTGCCTGATCACTTCATCTTGGAAATGGGACAGTTGTAGAGTCCATAAAGATGTCATGGACTAGGATTCATTAAGGATGTCATTCACTGGCTCAGAGTTCACTCCTTATTGTTCCTCTGCCATCTGGAATTTGGACTTTTTAAGAGGCCAAAATAACAACATACACACAGTGATGTAAAGTTGAAGGGAATTCATACTTTGGATGCATTACCTCTAGCACTTTGCTAGTCCCTGTCTCATTTCAAACTTACAATCACACTTTAAAGGTATATATTTTGGAATTTTAGAGTAGAGGGGACTAGTACTCACAGAAGTTGATTCGTTTTTCTATGATATCTAAGTTAGAGATGATGTAATTGATAATTACATAGAGTTAATAAATTATGATCCTGAGTCCAAAGATTCCACTGAGTTACTTTCTCCCAAAAAACTTACCCTACTTAACATTTTTAATAGGAAAAAAATTAAAGATATTTAATATCTCCTTCATACATGTGTATCTCCTTCATACATGGGAGAGACCCAGCATGACTGACTGACTCACCCACAGGGCTTAAAATGATATCTGAATAGCTTAAATAGGACAAGAGATGTTGGGGGACGGGGTAGAGAAATTCAGTTGTACATATACTGAAAACAAAGGTACTTCTGTCTTCTCCTAGGAAAGGAAATAAGATCATTACATCTTCCTGGAATAGAATTTTACAAAGGGAAATTTAGATATAAACAACAACATAAATCCCACCCAACCTTCAGAGCCCTTCCTGAAATTAAGCTTTCGCCAAAAAAGACATATGTGTTCTTGTATAGTCCTACCTTTGCAGTCTCCAAAAGTTCTGAAATTCAGAAGTAGAGTTGTACAAATTTTTTATAGCATCAGTCTCTAAATTCTGTGACCAGGTCAGTCCAATAAAAATTTTGCCAAGTTTCTTGAGGCTTTTTGTAAATGTACCCAAAGTTAAGTCCATAGTATGCAAGCAATAAAAAGTGTTTCTATGGAAACAAAAGGGGTTAAAAATAAATGTGAACCATAAATCTAGGCTGGAGATTGTGGGAAGTTTGATGAAAAGATCTCTAGGTAACAGTGGTCAAAGGATCTTCAGAAGGGGTGAGGGTGAACAGTGGTTTCCTTTTTTGCGGTTTGAGATCAGGAATCCAGGAAAACAGCAAATTTTTAATAAAACCAACATGTTTTACAGTAATAAACCTGAAGTCCTTAAGAAAGTTGATACATAGATAAAATGAGCTTTAATCTCTTACATTTCTATAATTATTTTAGATGAAAATCCTGTTTACTTTAAATCCAAGGAGAAAAAAAAAAACTGTCACAACTTATATCCACATTGTGTGTGTTTATCTTTTATAGTCTATATGTCCAAATCTCTATTTTATTTCTTATCTATATATTTAATATCATGTATAGATCTGTAGCTCTATATGTCTATTTTATAACACATATCTTATATTTATATTTATCATGTATCTATATCACATATACCTAGAATCTTTATATAGATAGATACCTACATATCTATAGATATCTGTATATGAATATAGATATAGATATAAGATAAACCGAGATAGATGTAGAGTGATATAGATATAAAATTGTCATTAATAATCAAAGCAATATCTAGAAACACAACTAATCCTATATTTGAACATTGGAGATTAATGGATACTTCATTCTCTCTTTCATGTTCTTAGTTTTTTAATTCAATTTTAGACATTCTGAATTATTTTCACGGTATTTCTGGAAACCTGTAAATTGCATTCATGTGTTTAGCATTAGTCATGGGATGACTTTTCTGAAATATAAATTATTCAACTGGAATATTGCATTTTGAAGAATTGAGTGCTATCTCCAATATAGAGGGCTTTAAATATATATATATATATATATATATATTGGACAAATGCCAAATGACCCTCCTCTGTGAGGTACTCTTCTCTCAAAAATTAGGTATTAAAATAATGTATGATTTCCAAGTTTCTTGTGCTGGTTATATAAACTTGGGGACATAAGTTACATACATTCTTACCTTAGTTTTGAGTTCAAAAATATATTTGAAAATGCTTTGTAAATTCTAAGTAACATATATTACTGAAATTATTATTTCTGTAAATGTGTCATTTTAATGTAAATTGTCATAATGTGGACATAAACTACCAGTGCAGAGACTACAGGAAGGATTCATGCTCTGATAAATTTATTTATTCACAATATTAATAACACCTGAAGGGAGAAATCCTGTACCTCGAAGTCACATACACATGTTATAAACCAAGTTATATCAATTAAGAAGAAAAAGCCATGCAAAGACAGACAAATCCAGCAAGTATGGTCCTTTTCTAGAATAACCGGAACAAGAGAGACATAAAAACCAAAGCAATATGTAAGTCTGAATTACACCATCATTCAAAAGTAACCAATTAAAGACATCATCAGGACATGTTTGGAAAAATAGGTGTTTGTGTAAAATACTTCTAGTTAAACGGAAATGGGCAGAGGAAGTGAACAATCTGGGTGCTGTCGTAGTCTCTGTGGGCCTCTACAGAGGAGGCATCAATTTTGAGAAACCATAGTCATAAAATTGAATTTTTCTTGAATCCACAATGATAGACAGTTTCTATGGCAAGTTACCCAGTTCCACCGTCAACTTAGAAAACAAAGAAGCAAATCCTTTTGTCTCAATCAACTGAGTTATTTTTGGATTTGTTTAGTTATATTATTAATAATATAAAGTCTGCCCAAAACTGTTCTTGAGGAAATGACCATTGTAGTGTTTAGGTTGTTCTAAAATCTGGAACCCTGTTTGCAAAATTTTCCAGTTTCATTTTTGAGTTCAAAAGTGATCTCTCTGGTCATTACCAAGTAATCTGTGGCATCACTTATTTGCTTGACATAGCTGCAACATAGACTTCCAAAATAAATGACTTGTGAAAACTAGTACTAAAATATTTAGTAAAAATCAGTTATTACTCAATTTATAAATATCTTTACAAGCTGAATTATGGAAAATACAAGAAATAGATCAAAATTTTAAAATGTACACTTTACGGTTGACAAGTGAACAACATTCTTGTAGTACTACTTTTAGTTCTTCAATTTAACCTTGTATTTAATGATGATTTATATTAAAGTGCAAATCATAACCATTACCAATATTTTAAGTTAAAAAAAGAGTCCCCATGTCTTAGATGATTTTATTTTGCTCTGGTACTCAGAGTAATCTATTTTTAGCTTTCTTTGCTTTTTGGAATGATGTGAAACAAGATCTTTTCCTGTGTCTGACTGTTTTTGTGGTTTCTTTTTTTTTCTTGCTTTCTTTTGTGAAGTCACCCTGTATCGCCTCATTGTTGCTTTTTGAAAGATTTGCTAATTTAAATGTCAACAACATGCCAACTAGAATCACTTCTACAACAGCTAATTAATTAAACATAACCTCTTAACACACAGGACCAGAGATCAAAAATAATTGTATACAACTACTGGAACTGAAAAATACAAATACATTGCTATGGAAGGGGGCACAGCAAATTATGCCCCATGACGAATTTCATGCCAATCACTGAAAGAGTTGTGGGATGTTAAAATCCATCTCTCTATATAATGTTTATTCAACTTTGAACAATCAGTCATTACATATGAATTCAATCAGATGAACACTAAATCATTTCATCCACTTTGATTAACAAGCAGATGTCCCTCTTACCTAAGTTCACCTTCAGAATAGGCTTTTAAAAACCTTTCCAAGGCAGCATATTCCTTTTGGAGGAAATTACTAGATCCTCAGCATATTACTAGATCTTAAGCAAAATGTTTTTCATGTTAGTGTGTTCCTCAGGGTGACGTAGGACTCACATATTTGCTAATAACTGTCCTTATTTGGACTCTGCTAGTGTCAATAATCAGACTAAATGGGGAAATGTTCTTTTGGTGGAAAGTTAAAATAATCTACTTACTAATTTTACCCACATGTATCTGATGTAGAATGTTAATAAATGCTTTTATGAAAACAATTTAGGAATCAACTAAATCTACTGATATTATCTATCATATTACTCATTTATTGAAAGAACATTTTGTGGTTGATTAAGCACGACATCCCCGGCTTGATTTCTTGCTGCTGTACTAAATCAAGCAGTACTTCTCCAGGTGTTGACCAAAATGAAAATGCTACCCTAATATTTTTTTTTCTTTAATTTTTAAAAACATTCTGTTTGTTATTCTTTGTTACTTCTCCCTTGGTTATTCAGAATACCAGGTTCATTGTCCATCCATTGTCATTATTTAAAAAAACAATGAAATTCTAGGATTTGTGGCTGATGCACCTGTATACATCTCATCTTTACCCCCTTGTTTGTTTGTTTTTTTTTAAAGAGATGGTAAGACGGTCATTTCTGCTTTGTTCCAACCTGTAAAACACTCATGTGATACAAACTCTAGTATCAGAAAAGGATGCATATTTTAAAAAGTCATCCACAGGGCCTCCTGGGTGGTGCAGCGGTGAAGCGCTGGGCTGTGGAGCTGTTGGCAGTGGCAAAGTGAATTCGATGCTCGGTAGGGAGGATTCCCACATGGCACGGCAGTCTCTCCTGCCTCTCCCACTGCTCCCCTCAGCAGTGTGTTTCTATCTATCTGCCTGTTTTGCTCCCCACTCTGGCTCTGGTGAACCCTCTTGCCACCCCACACCTCTGGCCTGCACCACAGCTTGTATGCATGAATAAATAAATCTTAAAAAAAAAAAAGTTATTCACAAACATATTGAGACATATGGAGTTTACCAGTTTTCTCCTGTGATTGAGGGATAGATGATGAAAGATGCCCCTTATTATTTGAGAAATAGAGGAGGACCAGGGAAACATGGAAACATAATAAAATTATTGAGGTTGAAGGAAAGCAATATTAGAATATGTTGAGTTTTCTTCAAGAATATTTTGTAGTATGTACTTTTGTCAGTGAACTCATGTAGCACTTTGCTCTTCATTCTCACAAATGAATATTGAATCACTGTCAAATAAGTGCCTTTTGTCTATTCTGGTTTTATAGGCGTAGAAAATATTTTATCCCTGTCTGTTTCTAATTATATTAAATAGTCCTAAAATAATTGTATTCATTAAAATATTTCTATCACATTTAGTTTCATTAACAATACAGAAAAACATCCCCAAAATGTCCACTAATTTTCATACATGAAGTCATGTGTGCACATTTGTGATTCTGACATGTATATTCATAACGTTTTTTTTCCACAACCATCAAAATTGCTTATTTTTAAATTTTCTCTTACATGTTCTCTTCTGAAGAAAAATGTTTCAGTAGATCACATAAATACTTAAAATTATTTTTTTAAATGATACTTTAAGATAAAGCATTTTGCTGAAGCTATTGGTCACTGGTAAATGGTAATGTAAGGTAAATGGTAAGGGGACCTGTTCTTCTAGGAGTTAATATGAGATATTTTGCCTGCCTCACTATTAAAATTCCACTTTACCTTCTATTCTTGCTTCTGAGATACCATTTATAGCCTGAAAATATGTGCTGCTTCCTAGATATGGAAGACACATAAAAGGTTTGACACATGTGCATGACAATTAATGTGTACATGGATCTCTAAGATTGTGGACTCTGTTGATGTATCATGAAATGAAGATAATCAAGAAGGTTTACAAATAAGATCATCACAGAAGATTAACTGGGATAATATTTTCTTGGTATCATTGATATGTTAATGTTCTGTTAAATAGATGTACAAGCCGTCCATAAAAGATAGCATGGGATATCTTTTTCTTAACTAACAGTTTAACACATGAGTAAATGATGCTTTATACTTTGATATATCTTGGTAGTTACATAGTTGTGATATTAATCTTTACACTGAGATGGTTAGGTTCTGTTTCCTCAATTAAATGATTCTTTTAGGTCATGTGCTTATCTGAAAGGTATCTCCACCTGGGAATGACAGCATGATGCTACTTCCAATTTATTACAGGTGTGATCAAATTTTGTTTTCAGTGATATTTTAAATAATGATTCTGCTTGAAAAAATAGATCAGTGAAGTTCTCTGAAGGACTGAAATTTGTCATTTTTACTTTCTTTAAGGAATGTCAGTGGATAACATAAGCATTTGATTTTATCTATTCCGGCCAGAAGAAAGCATTTTTTTGTTCATAAAGCGTATACTACCTTTCCCCATTTTTGATAATAGAAAGGCAACCTTTCTTTGAACTGCCAATATTTTAACACAAATGCTCAAATTAATCTTAGGTAAAGACATTTTTAAAAGGATATTTTCTGAGAAGTTAGGAATGCTTGCCAGTTTTATTTATTTGCAAGTCCTACAATATGTGAGAGTATTGTATGAAGAAGTAGCAAGTAGTTCATGTGTCTTTACTTTCTTTGTATAAAAGGAGTATCTAATAATCCAAAAGGAAGAGTTTATCAACCAGGATTAATTGCTTCTATCTTTTGTGCAGAAAACTGGTTGTTCTTTACATCATCCCCTAAATGGTCAGAGATTTGCAGGACTAGGAGTCAGTATCTCTATTCAGGTCCTCAGTAAAATGTTACCCTGGGATCACATGGCACCTTTGTTTTAAATCATTCCTTTCATTACTATTGCTTTCCAAGCTGAATTTGTGAGAAACAGATTGAAATGGTCACAAAAGTAACATAAAGAAAATTGGTGAGCTCTCTATACCCTTACTTTGAAAGATAACCTCATTAAAACGTTTTTTTATCATTTGTTTGATTATGAAAATGTCTCATTTTCAAAGAATTACAAATTTTATGAAGATTACAATTGGTAACTGTGTTCATCTTTTCTGTTCTCACCTTACAATCTGTTTAGAATAGGATTTTTAAAAATACAAATTTTATATTAAAGTGAAAGATCTGATTGTTACAAAAAATTATCTTAATTCAGTGAAACATTCTTTTTTCCATCTATGTATCAAGGATCTGTATATTATTTTTAAAGATGAGCTTAATTATTTATAGTCTATCTTTTTAGTTATATCTGTAGTAGGTGTTTACCCTTTGATTCTAGTAATGAACTCAAACTGTCCATCACATTTTGATACAGAATGTTTTCCTCATTTTACTTCACATTTACAGCTAAGGCATCAACATGACTTTTTCTTATTAATGTTTTGGAATGATAGAGCTATCACTAATATGTCATTGTTGCAAAGACTTGGAAGTCAGTTAATGGAGATAAGTCAATTCAGCAAACATTTACAGAGCATTAACTATGTGTCAACCATTGTCAAACTCTAAGGATTTAGAATAGGAATTCTTCCTTCAGACTGCCCTCAAATTAGGGGAAACAGACCACTAATTGCAGTACAACAGTGGCAGAATGTAATCAAAAACATTCAATTTTACCTATGAAGAAGCTAAAGTCAGAGACATAATTTGCCTCAGGTCACGTAGATACTTGGGTGAGGGTCCTGAATAAACCCAGGACCAGTTTCTTTTTAATCCACCTGTAGCTAAATGTTCTAGAAAGTGAGTTACCAATTCCAATACTTTTTTCTTCCTTTAGAACTGACCAAAAAAATAAACTATCTCAACAGTTATGGACAAAGAATAACAATATAAATTACAACACAGTAAATATATTTCTTAGTATTCATGCCCCCTGCCAAACTTTTAAGGAAAGAAATTAACATATGTTGTGTATCTGTTCTTTAGATGAAATCCTCAAACTGTCCAGTCACATTGTTGCTTCAGAGCCTTTACCCTTAGATCTTGTTTCCCTCCCCTGAAAATTTCTCAGTTATATCAGCTCTGCTTTTTTTTTTTTTTTTTTTTCATATTTTTCAAGTATCACTTTAACTGAATGGTCTCCATGCTACTATCCACAGCACTCAAACAATAGTAGTCTATCATGGTGTATTTCTAAATTTTGCAATTATTAATTTTGCTATTATTACTAACAATACCTTCATGAAAATGATCTTGCATCAGAATGAATCTCTAGAATTTGATTTTCCTAAAAAAAGAGCACAAGTATAATTTTAAATTTGGAAAGGCATAATTGTGTGAATCATTTTCCATGTTCCTTATTTTTTCAATTGGATTTTTATTGAACTGAATATTGAGTTATACAAACTAGTAACTTCAATATAGTTTTGAAAACCCAGAGACTTCTGTTTTAGTTTTCAATTGCACTGATGGTATGTATGTTGCTCCTGATATTTTAATTAACTTATTGAGGGAGCATTGATTGACATCACTGTATAGGACTGAGAGGAATAGGTTCATACCTCCTCAAGTGTGCATCACCAAACCCCACCCACCCAGAACACCCTTATTCCTTTACTGTATACCGCTGGACCCCTCCCCCCTTTGTTCCCAGCCCACCCTGATATTTTTTTATGTAGTTACATTTACTATTTCCTTTATGATTTCTGGTTTCATCATACATAGAAAAGACTTTCCCCATTTAAGTTCCTATACTAACTTACTATATTTCCACTGGTATTTTTTAGAAAGGTTTTTCTTTGGGTTAATCTGAATTAATTTTACTGCAAAACTTGCCAAGGCAATATAGATTTTTTTTTTTTTTTGCAAAGAAGTAGCTAATGGTCTCAGTCTATTACTGAGCTATTGATATTTTACTCAGATATAAACTAAGGAAGTGGTGTTCAAATTGTCATTATAATTTCCATTTTTTATATTTATCTGTCAAAATATGATTTATTCTGATAGAAAGTATTCTTACAATGTCTTCCATTTTCCCAAAATTGTATGGCTGTGGACAGAATTCAAGTCAATACTTGCAACTTTGAATCTGATTTTGCATTAGTATTTGGGTTACATAGGTTAAGCATCACAGTTTCTCCTGTTGCTATGAAAATATATCAAAAAATGTTGATATGAAAATGTTTATGAGACAAAATATATTGTAGTATAGTGGTAAAGGTAACATTTAAATGGGAGTAAAAAAGGCAACTTCATCTTAGCTTTAAACATAGAAAACTACAGCAAGCAAAACTGTTTAATATGTCCATATGCTAATTTATAATAAAGTTTTTCAAATAGACTACCTGTTTTAAAAGTTATATTTAACCATTTACATGACTATGTATCTGTATGAGCTCTTTGTGCACAAGATACTTTATTTTGAATATGAAGTTCAGAAATGCAAAAGTTCAGCTTGCTGAGGGTAGATAAAGGAAATTGTGGAGTAATTTACCTTCCTAGAGGTTCTTTGGAGAGCATCATAACACTTACACTGGAGGGACAACTTTGGAGACCACGTCAAGATTAGTGAGGAAGGCTATGAAACCTCATCAAAACTTCATATTCTAAAACTGGAGACAAGTAGCAGTCATTTCAGTGCATCTGCCAGCATCTCTGAAGATTTGTTCTACCAGTATTCTGCTCTCAGGTTTCCCAATGTTGATGCAGTGAAAATTGAATGGTGAGATGGCAGGGCCTTTTATAGGGTCCCCTAATTCTGCTGGGTGCTACTGTTCCTCTTACAGTTCCTATTGAAGGGTGATTCCTTCAGTCTAGAGAATTCACAGTCCATGACTTACTCAGTAAAGAATCTGGGCCCAAAACAAACTTCCACAACAGAAAGTATTGAAATCCCACCTTATTTTATGAAGTGTCTGAGCCATGCAATATTTCTGTATATCATGTAGAATGGAGAGCATAGATTACACTGGTCAACAGATTTTTACAAAAGTCATGTTACTGAAATAAAATGAGTCATTTCCTATCAATTTGTATGTGCTCAACATGAATATGACAGTCAAATTCTAATTTTGGCTCTAGTTGGGGTTTTTTTGTAATCTGCAATAAATGGATGTTTACATCACAAAATGCATGCCAATAGTAATAGGCTTACGGTTAATACCTGTAAAAAATCAAGTCATAGACTATTTCTTAGATTTCTTCGCTTGTCTCTTCTACAGCTGTTCAGGAGCACCTCTGGGGAGTGTCCAGCAGTAGTCAGACAGCATTGTAGTGGGCCATTTTCCCTGGTATCTTTGTGCCATTGAAGTGCTATCTTGATGAAAACATTCGCCATGTTCATCACTAACCATACCACAGTTTTCAGGGAAGAAATCCAGATGGGAATGAAGGAAGTGGATCTTTACAGACATATTGCAGCCATGTTTCTGAGACTGCATCAGCCTGTCATCTTCTAGTTCCCTGTAGTTTTCTGCCCTAACATTCCCAAGACTGTTTGTAGACACTACGCAAAAAGCATTCCATACTTGTTTTGCATCACCCTGCAGCAAGTTGTTGAACCGGTCATCTTTGAAGAGCTCTCAAATCTGAGGACCCACAAAAACTCCCTCTTTAATCTTTGCTTCACTGAGTTGAGGAAATTTTTCATGAATTTATCAGAAAGCTGGCGAGGTCTGGTCCGTGGCTTTCCTGAAATTATTCATCAAACCTAGTTTGATGGGAAGGGGTGGTAGCAGGATTTGGTGAGCCTCGACTAGAGCTGGGTGCTGGATAGTCTTCTCTCCAACTACTACATTTTGTCTGTGAGTCCATTCCTTCCACAAGTAGTACAATTCACTTGCTCGGCTATCCCTTCACATAAGAAGAAACACATGTATTCTGTATATCTCTGCTGCAGTCCCACTTAAAGAGCAACTAGCTTCAAATCACCACAGACATGTCAGCTGTACTTGTTATACTCAATGGAATTCAATAGCTACTTTAAGTTATAGTATGTCTCTTTCATGTGGACAGCATGTGCTACTGGAATAGATGGAAAGAAGTTTCCATTGCGCAAAAGCACAGCCTTAAGACTCAGTTTCAAAGAGTCTAGAAATAGTCTCCATTCTTTTTTTTTTAATATATATTTTTATTGTTATTTATGTCTTTTACATTTTGTATTCCCCTTGGGTAGCCCACCACCAATTCACCCATGATCCATCTCCATGGTCCCTTGTGTTCTTTTCTATTCCATTTTGTGCCCTTTTCCTTTCCTCCCTCCGCCTCCCGCC
>PVIJ01019085.1:0-24500 GCA_004024925.1 Scalopus aquaticus
AGTCATCCTCAGTGGTCTTGACTCTCCAGAAATACACCTGAGACTGTGACTGGGTGCTCAACTTACAGGAACAAAAGGCACTTTCATATGTGTAGGTTTTTATATTTCTATGACATAAACCAGGGTACGACATACTAGGGAAATGCTGAGTCTTAGATGCTGACAGAAGCAACTGTTGCTCATTATCGTTGCCAGGTACTTCCATGGGCGAAAAGCCTCAGGTCAAGGTTAGTCATTTCTGGAATGTTATTCTGTATTTCATGTTTTGGTGGAAATGTGTGGTGTTTCTGGTCTCAGCCTGTCACTGGTCTTACCAGCACCTTTTCCTGAAGCCGTAGTGCAGGTGCCAGCATTGCCGCCGCCACCACCCCGGGCACACTCCTGGCTGCACCAGTGCCCTCTTCAGCCTGCGGGTGGCTGGCAGGGACCTCAAGCCCTTGTCCATTCTGTGAGGACCTTTGGTTATGTAAGTGCAGAGCGAGTGCCAGGAGTCATCAGCACACACGGGAACGGAGCAGAGGAGCCCCGCTGCCCCCTCTTCTCTGGGACCCTGCTGGTAGGCGGATGTCCAGGGGAGACCACGGTCATTCTGCCCACTAATACGGAGGAAATCAGGGTGCCTCCTCTGTAGAACACCTAGACACAAGTCCTACACTCTCTGCCCCAACCCAAATCAGCCTTACTGCCAGCTCATGGGGGTTGGACGCAACTATAGCGATGACCTGGAGCTTTATGTTTATTGGACCAGTGGACAAGCAGAACGCTTGATACCCCAACATCAAGCTGTGCTATTTAGGGGGAGAATAGATGGGCTGGTCAGATAAATATGTAAAAATCTTTAAAATAAAAGGAAAATGTAGAATTTTAAGCTGTCATTATAACTTTGATTTCTTAAAATAGGAGAGTTTTAATGCAAAGTTTCAGAACACCACCTCAAAATTTAGGACAGGCCTTTTTAACAACCAAATTTGGTTTGAGAGAAACTTATCACACATCTTGCATTTCCTCTTCTCCCTATGAACTTGAACCTGTGTCGCCCTTGGACAGGTGTCTGGGGCCCTCTGGGTAGATGGAACACAGCCTGCACGGCCAGGCGCACACTGCAAGCACATCATTTGCCACATTCCTCACACTGTCCTCCCTGACACCCCTCTAGGGTCCGCAGACAGCATCTGACAGCTGATTGAAGCATACAGGACTCTGGGGTGAAACCTCAGAGATTCATGAAATACCCAGGCTTAATAAGTTTGAAACCGGATAACCTGGAGACACTGGGGGAGCCACAGCTGGCGTTTTGAGCTGGAGGAACCCGTGGAGGCTGGACAACAGTCCCAGGAGAGGGAATTAGTGTTGGTGAGAGATGGCACTTCAAAGAACAGCGATTTCATTTTCTGACAAAGTCAGAGGAAATTGCATCAGGAGTGGAAAAAGTTTTCATAGATGTAACTGAATTGGAAGATAGAATTAAAATTTTGAGCTCAATCCTCACTCACATTCAATATCAACAAAAGTACATGATTAAACTTAAAAGTTTTAGAAAAGTATAAAATGACCTGTGTCTGAAGTCAAGACCAGTGTTTTCTCAAACACTTTTATTTGCTCCCTTTCCAAGTCTCAGAGCCAAAAAGACTGTAGTTAAAATATAATGAATAGAATTTCAGTCTGAAAGCAGATGGCAAACCCAATGTTGCTCCTGGAGACGATAACAAAGGAACTGTTCACAGAGAGGGGTTGAGAAGGTTAAGGGAAGAAATGAAGGATGTGGGTTCTTCAAGAGATTGGTCAATTAATTGTGGTGCCACAGAGTTCTCTCCTATCCAAAGCAAAGCAGAGTGATGAGTAACAGCCCCTGCCGTCACTGAGGCAGCTACCGAGGCAGCTCTCCAGGCCACAGCTGCCCTAACCGGAGTGGGGGGAGCAGAAACATGGAGTTACCCAGGGAGCCAGGTCCCCAGGCAGACCCTGCCCGCACAGGTCCAGGGTGCCTGGGGCCTTAGGCCACTCCTCCCGTTCCCCAAGGTACTCTGTCCATCAACAGCATGCTTCTGCCAGCATTCCCGATGGGACAGCATTCCTCCAGGGACAGATGCGTACCATGCACAGAAGAACGGTGGTTACGCATGTGAGTGAGCACATCTATGTATTAGTTTGACCATTTGTTTGTCAAAATACACGTTAAGTCCCCTGAAAAGGGGTGGTGGCCTCTGTGGGAACAGGCAGGGGTTGGGTGCCCGCTTCTGAGAGCCCACTTTGACTTCAGTGAGGACTGCTTCATGGAGCATGCTGACCACCGTGCAGCATTCTGTCCTCACCCTGGTCCCTCGGTGCACCCTAGGATTTCAAGTTACACTACTGAAAAACACAAAGGAACACAGGAAAACTTCTCAAGATATACATGACTTCTTTAAATCCAGGCCAGGAGTTGACTCAGACACTGTCTCCTGCTTTCTCTCTGCTTGAACTTGTACTGTTCTGAGGAGTGTGCAGAGGCTGACATTCTCTCAGGTTTCAACAAATGTGGGAGATGTTTGCATGAAGATGAGGTGGAGGGTGCTGGCCCCGAGCCCAGGAGTGGGCGAACTCTGCCCCCATTTCATTTGCGAATAGATGACACATGCCCGGGGCCCATTGTCTTCCTGATGGCAAGGATTGAGGGTATGTCGGGGAGGTGCTGAGGAACATGTCCACCTGCCTTGGAGCAGGGACTGGCCCTCCTGGGCAGTGGAGCAGGGATGGGACTGTGTGTAGTCCCCACCTGACAACAGAATGTGCAGGATGGGAGGTGGGGACAGGAAACAGGTAGTTAAGGGTTTCCCACGAACAGTCCAATGACCCATCTCTGGCAGTCTACTGCTTGCTGCAAGCAGAGAGGGAAGGAGATCTTAGGAGCCAGCAACTCAGCACGGCCTCCCATGATCCCACAAATCCAACACCAGAGCCCAGACCAGAACAGACCAGCTGCAGCTCCTCAGAGAAGGCAGTTCTCGAGAGGAGCAAAGCCTTCAGGCAGGAATGTTGACAGCCCTCTCAAATGACCTCTAAAAAGTGAATGGGCTGAACACCTTAGGAGGGACTCACAGCCTCGTGGTCTTCACTTGCCACCAAAAATGGGTCCGAGGGCATAGTACCAACCTCAGAGGATGAGACACTGGCCCTGGACATGGCAGAGACCCAAACAGAGAACCATGACATAGTCAATCATGGACCCACGACAGACCCACACAGAGACCAGGAAAATCAGGCCAAAATGGATAAAAGACTTGGATGTAAGACCTGAGACCATAAAATGCATTGAAGAAAACTTAGGTAAAATACTCCATGACATATCTCAGAAAGATGTTTGTATACACATCCCTGGAGCAGGAAAAATAAAATACAAAACAAAGAACCGGGACTGTATCTAACTAAAGAGCTTCTGTATAGCAAGAGAGACTGAGGCTGAACAAGGAGACAGCTATTGAATGGAAGAATATATCTGTACACCATACACCTATAAGTGATTGACACTGAAGAGCTACAAGTGCTTATATAACACAACAAAAAGAAGACAAACAACCCAATCAAAACAATGGGTAGAAGAGCTAAATAAGCACTTCTCCGAAGAAGATATGTAGATGGCCAACAGACATATCGAAAAAATGCTCATCATCAGTCATTATCAGAGAAATGCAAATGAAAACTACAATGAGATACCACATCACACCTGTGAAAATATCAAAATATTTTTCCCATATCAAAAATCCACAAGTAAAACGTGCTGGTGTGGTGTAGAGAAATAGGAACCCATGACACCTTGGTGGCAATGTAGACTGCTCCAGCACTATGGAAAGAAGTTTGGAGATTCCTCAAAAAACCAAAAATTGATTTACCATATAATCTAGCAACTTCACACCTAGGTATCTGTCAAAAGAAAACAAAAATACTAATTTGACAGGAAACTTGATTCCTATGTTTGGAGCATCACTAAATACAATAGCTGAGGATATGGAAACAACTCAAATGCCCCAGAACAGATGATCGGGTCAAGTATATGTGGTACATATACAGAATGGAATACTACTCATCAATCAAATAAGATAAACTCATACCATTTGGGGCAACATGGATGGAACTGTGATTATTCTAAGTGAGAAAGCCAGAAGGAGAAAGATAAATACCACATGGTTTCATTTACATGTGGAATCCAGAGAAAAAAAACAAAGAATCAGACAAAGTATAAGACTGACTCTTGAAAGCAGACCTTAGATCTGACAAACACAGTTGGGGGTCAGCAAGAAGACAGCATGAGGGGGAGGAGGAGAGTAGAGAACAGGAAGGGAGGAGAGCAGGGTGCAGTGTGGTGGAGAACAGGGGGCACTTTGGTGGTGGGAAAATATGGTGACCACACCTAAAGGGAGAAATTCTATATTATTAGGAAGAAATAAACAGAGATCTTTTAAAATATTTTTTAATGTGATGAGAAACTACACAAATAACACTGGTCAACAAATTTTTACAAAATTCATGTTACTGAAATGAAATTAGTCATTTCCTATCAATTTGTATGTGCTCTACATGAATATGACAGTCAAATCCTAATTTTAGCTACAGTTTTTTTTTAAAATCTGTAATAAACGGATGTTTACATCATGAATACATGCCAATAGCAATAGGCCTACAGTTAATACCTGGAAAAAATCAAGTCATAGACTACTTCTTAGATTTCTTCGCTTTTCTCTTATACAGCTGTTCAGGAATAGAATAGATGCAAGAAGGTTTCCATTGTGCAAAAGTACTACTCTTAAGACTCAATTTCAAAGAGTCTAGAAATAGTCTCCATTCTTGTGGGTCATGAGTGATTTCTAAGGCATTCATGAGGCCCTCAATATAGGAACAGAATATCAGAGTACTTTTCTTTCTGAAGAAAGGCGTCAGCTCCTAGTGGCGCTTTCAATAGAAAGTAGTTGTGACATATTCTTCTAGAAGATTCCATTGATGGAGTCTTGATCCTAGCAATTCTGCCTTGTTCTTAGATAAGTCCAAATCACAAACCAGGTCATTTAGTTCTTCCTGTGTTAGTCTGTGTGGGGTTGATGATGCACCACAGTGAAAACCTGGATTACTGCATGCTGATGGAACAGGGGAAGAACAGGTTGGTTCATCCTTGTCCCTCACCATGTGGAACTGGTCTCAGTGCAGATGGAATGTTTGGGTAGACTATTCTTGACTTCTTTTGCTTCGTTATTCCACCAGAAAGAGGACAAACCAAGCAGAAGTAACAGTCTTTTATGTGGTTGCTTGGCTCTCTCCACACTGTGGGGACTGCAAACCGCATTGTCTTTTGTCATTGAACCACTGTGAAAGCTGTGTTGTACATGTAGCATAGCATCTATGCAGGGCCCAAGGCTTGTCTTGGTCACCAAACTTGCATCCGAAGTAAACATGATGAGCCATCTTCACTTGAGAAGTGATACTTTTCTTTCGGTTGGCAAATGTCACTTCCCCACAAATAGAGCAGAAATTGCCCATGCTATTAACACACTTTGGAGGCATTACTGTTCTTTATTGTGCCTAAATGGATAAAATAGTAACAGTTCTATGGAACAGTAGCTTCAACTATCTCACACAAAGTTTGAAATATTTTCAAAGCTCAACCTTTCCGACAGGGTTTTCTACAGTGCACTGCTGATGTCAGATTGCATCAGAAAATGATGCAATCAACTCTGCATGATGTGTGCATGATGGTATTATGCAATACGATGCAATATTACATCATTCTAGGCTGGTTTAGGATGTTGTTGCAGTCCTGCTGGTTAAATTTACCCGGTGAAACATATAAAATGAATTATATGAACTATCTTCAATATGAGGGCTAATAAATTTTCAGGGTGATATTCATGTTCAGCACACCAAGATACTACAGATAAGGGGCTTTTTAATTCAGTAACGATCTCACTGTTTACCTGCGTAATCAAGGAAATGCAAATCAAAACCACAATGAGATACCACCTCACACCAGTGAGAATGGTGCACTTAAAAAAAAACAGGCAACAACAAATTCTGGTGAGGATGTGGAGAAAAACGAACTCTTCTACACTGCTGGTGGGAATGCAAACTGGTCCAACCACTATGGAAAGCTGTATGGTGATTCCTCAAATGGCTAAAAATGGAGCTTCTATACAACCCGGCAATATCACTTTTGGGAATCTACCCAAAGGACACAAAAACACTAATCTAAAAGGTACATGCACCCATATGTTTAATGCAGCACTGTTTACAAAAGCTAAGGTATGGGAACAACTGAGATGCTCAAAAAGAGATGACTGAATCAAGAAGATGTGGTACATATACACAATGGAATACTATTCAGCATTCAAAAAAGATAAACACATGCAATTCGTAGCAACATGGATGGAACTAGAAGGGATGATGCTCAGCGAAATAAGCCAGAAAAAAAGAGAAAAATATCGAATTGTTTCACTTGTAACAGGAATATAGGGGAGCCAAACAAGAGAGAGACACCCAGTGAGGGTGGGGGAGGATAAGGTCTCAAAATGGGGCTGAAAAGAGCACAAGGGACTATGGTGATGGGTCATGGGTGAATCGGTGGCACGTTACCCAAGGGGAACACACAATGTAAAAGACATAAATAACAATTAAAAAAAAATACTTTAACCCCTGCACCACCAGGGAGGCCCTCAGAAGTTTAAATTTTCAATGTAAGAATCTTGTCTTAAAAACATACTAAAAAGAATTACATAAAGCTGATATGTTTATAAATGTGTTCAAGTCAGAATTTTACTATGAGTTTTTGGATCTTAGTTTTAAAAAATGTTACATGGACATTTCCACAATATTTGATGGAACTTAACACATGGTTTTCACAGAGCTATAAAGGTCTATCTTATGACTATACCATGAACCAGTTGGCCCTGTGTGTTGGATTTAAGTTGTTTCTTTCATTTTTTTATTATACTGTATTGTGAATAACTGTTAATCTTTGACACCATTTCTTTTTACTTTTTAAAGACAGCACCATAGATACAGGTCAACAGGTATGACTATTTAAGAATCCAGGAATAAAAATGCTCATGTATCCTCTAAAAAGATTACAGTTACAGGAGGGTCATTTGTCCTGTAACAACTGAAGTCCATAGAGGGCCATGATAAAACTGAGTCTAATTTCTATGTTAGGGAGGCCAGATTATTTTTCTTCACTTGCTCATAATTATTTGTATTTTTTCTTTGAACAGTACTGTCCTTTTTAAAAGCATTAATATGGGGCAAGAGAGCATTATAGCAAAAAGGAAGAAAAATCATCTTTAAACCACAGAACTTGGGAAAGTGATAATAAAATTTGATCCAAATCTAGGCTAAACAACAATATTTTCATTTGCTTTCAAAAGAAAGGTAAGGATCCAAGCAGAAAATTGCAAAGACTTAACATTATTTGAAAAAGAATTATTTCTAAAACCAAAAATAGAGTTACTGAGAATGTCTAATTTTGATCAGAAACTATGTATAAATTGCTTGTTGTTTTTCCTTAAGAGAGTCCCAAAGGTTATAAATCTTGCAAAACACACACACACACACACACACACACACACACACACACACTTGAATATGTTTTCCAAATCTGTATGACACTAATTTGGCAAAATAAACTCTACAGCAGATTAGTTCATTGTTCACACTTTCCAAGATTGTCTCTTCAACCTGGTAGCATTTTATTAAAAGCAACTCCTCAGTGATTAAGTGTTTAAGCATTTACCACTAGATTTTTCTGAACTGTGTAACGATGAAAATCTGGACTACATGTGTCTGGTTTAAAATAGAGAGCATGCATGCAGGTTGGTCATTTTTATATTTATTTATAAAGTGCAGGTTGTCATCCAAAGATGACAGGATCCTAAAGGAATCATGCAAATAGCAGGAAAATGGAAATGGACACAAAAACAAAGCATGAGATGAGCAATTCAATCAGTTACTCTAGTAGTGGGGGAGCTGCACTGCGAAAGCCACTTGGCAGTGCTGTTTGAGACTAGGGAAGCGGTGACCGGGGTCCTTGCATGGCCCACTCCTAATGGCTCCTCTGTGACCCGGGGGCACAGAACGACTTGGCACCATGTTGTCAGGGGAACAGACCGATAATTCTGACAGTGACGCTCTGAACGCGCTTCCCTGTTATACTTTCCAATCACAATACCAAGAGGCATTTCCACAAGTTGCCCTGCCGCAACCCCCACATTACTTCCACCACAGAATACAAAGGTGCTTGGGCAGAAATGAGAACAGGCAGCAGATGGAGGCAGCCATGGTGGGGAACAGCTGCTCAGACTTTAGGGTAAAAGTGGGGTGAGGACATGGCGTGGCAGACCTCTCCTGCCTCGCCCGCTGCTCCCCTCAGCAGTGTATTTCTGATCTGCCTGTTCTGCTCCTCACTCTGTCTCTGGTGAACCCTCTCGCCGCCCCATGCCTCTGGCCTGTACCCCAGCTTGTATGTATAAAAAAAAAGTGGGGTGAGGAGAAAGTCTTTCCTTGTTCGTAAATTCATATATTTATCTGATGCCATAGTTTGCTGGAGTTAACTCATACGTGATTTAGTCTGATAAGAATAAGCCCATCTGCAATTCACAAGGCACCTCTCTTTGAACACCTAAGGAGTGTTGCTGTTATTCCACAGAGTTGAGAGCAGACATCTAGAGCCTCATCTCCCATCCCAAAAGTATGTGCTGTTTCTCAAAGAGCTGTCTGCATTACATTGCCCCAAATTTGCTACATATAGTTAGGGCAGTGACAAGGCAGTTACAATCAAACCAGGCTCTCCAACAAGAAATACACTTAATAAGCAGGAACCCCATACTTAATTTAATATCCAAATATGATCTATCGGCAAGTTTTGATGAACCAATTATCATGTCATATATAATTTAGCTGGTTAGAAAGTACAAAAGAAGTAAATAATTTTCTTTGAAAGAATCATATCTTTTGAGATCTTCAATCTCTTGTTCTTTTTAGTAGTTACTCCAGGTCAGCCATATCATTATGTTGAAATACAATATATCACCACGTGATGGCAGTAATCCTCTCTGAATAGTGGAGCAGGCAGCTGTTTCTGACAAAAGAACCATGAAAATGGGGTTGAAAGGACCCTGTAAAACTTCTCAGAAGAGCAATGGTAGCTTTTGTGAGATGACTGATAGCCATTTATTATCTAGAACACAGCATGCTCTAGAATGAAGCCTGTGTGAACATTTATAAATCATGGTTTTTGTTTCCCTCTGCAAGTCCTTTTCATGTAAGTGCCACATTGATTCATTCTGTCCAGGAGGCCCACACTTGCCACGTTTAACCCTCTCAGTAACATCCATCTTAGGAAGTAGGAAACATCAGCAACTTGTCCTACGAGAATCTTGGTGTGTCTCAGCATCAGTGCCTCTCTGATCTGCCTGGCATACGGCTCTGCCATAATTTTGCCATGAGAAGCAATACTGATGATGGACTCTACACAACCCAGGGAAGAAGTCTGGGTCTTGGTGATTAAACTTCAATAACATTTTTCAAAATCTCAGTTAGGGGACAAATATTTTGTTTCTGAATTTATTATTTTCTTACATAATTGTTCACCTTTGTACAGTATCTGATTTCCTTCCTCAGGTGTAGTCCCCATAATTCTGCCATTACCATAGTCTACCATTGTCTCTCCTGCTCTTCCCCCTAATGTCCTGACCCCTCTCTCTTCCCCTCCCCTGCTGAATGCCTTAGATCAGTGGCCAGCTCGCAAAGTTTTATCTTTTTCCTGAACCTTTGTTTGGCTCCTCCCGATGCCACATACAAGGGAAATCAGTATTTGTCTTTTGCCATTTGACATATTTCACTTAGGATAAACCCTTCCAACTACATCTGTGTTGCCACAAATGGCACGTGTATATCTATTATGATAAGCTGAGTAATACTCCATTTGTATATATACCACATTTCTGGATCCACTCATCCTTTTCGAGACATTTAGGCAGTTCCATTTCTTAGCTATTGTAGTATTGTAATAAACAGAGGGATGCAGGTTTCCATTGGGATTAGTGTTCTAATCTTCTTTGGGTAGATTCCTAGGAGTGGAATCACAGATCATATGGTAGATCCACATTTAGCGTTTGGAGCAACTTCCATATTGCTTTCCATAGGGGCTGGACCATTTAACATTCCTGCCAGCAGTGTAAAAGTTTTCCTTATTGTCCAGATCCTTGCCAGCATTTGTTGTTGCTAGATTTTTTTAATAGGGGTCATTCTGGTGTGAGGTGGTATGTCATTGTGGTTTTGAATTGCATTTTCTTGATAACACTGCTCAACAGTGAGATCGTTACTGATGTTAAAAGGAACTTATCTGTAGTATCTTGGTGTGCTGAACATGAATATAACCCTGAAATTTTTTTATTAGCTCTCGTTTTGAAGATATTTTTATAAGTTTATAAGTTATATAAGTTTATGTTTCACCATGTAAATTTATCCAGTAGGACTGCAACATCTTAAATTAGCCTAGAATGATGTAATATTGCATAGCTTGCATAATACCCTCATGCACACATCATCCAGAGTTGACTGCATCAATTTCTAATGCAATGCAATACTACTGCTAGGTGGCTGCTGAAGTAAGCTATGTCAGCAGGGCACTAGATAAAGCCTTGTAGGAAAGGCTGAGCATTGAAAATAGTTCAGACATTGTGCAAGACAGTTGAAGCTACTGTTCCATAGAACTGTTATTATTTTATCCATTTAGGCACAATAAAGAACAGTCATGCATTGAAAGTGCGTTAACAGCATGGACAATTCCTGCTCTATTTGTGGGGAAGTGACATTTGCCAACCAGAAGAAATGTACCACTTCTCAAGTGAAGAATGCTTATCATATGTATTTCAGAAGCAAGCTTGGTGGCCAAGACAATACTTGGACCCCGCATATATGCTGTGCTACTTGTACAACACAGCTTTCACAGTGGTTCAATGGCAATAGACCATCAATGCCGTTTGCATTCCCCATGGTGTGGAGAGAGCCAAGCAACCACATAAAAGACTTGTTACTTCTGCTTGGTTCCTTCTCTTTCTGGTGGAATAAAGAAGCAAAAGAAGTCGAGAATGGTCTACCCAAACATTCTGTCTGCATTGAGACCAGTTCCACATGGTGAGGAACTGGTTCCTATTCCAGAAACTGCAGCAGAATATTCTCTTGATCCATTTGATGAGGACAAGGGTGAGTGACCTGTTCTTCTCCTGCTCCATCAGCAAGCAGTGATCCAGATTTTCACTGTGATGCATCATCAACCCCACAAAGACTAACACAGGAAGAACTAAATGACCTGGTTTGTGATTTGGACTTATCCAAGAACAAGGCGGAATTGCTAGGATCAAGACTCCAACAATGGAGTCTTCTAGAAGATGATGTCACAATTACTTTCTACTGAAAGCATCACCAGCAGTAGGCACCTTTCATCAGAAAGGAAAGTACTCTGGTATTCTGTTCTGATATTGAGGGCCTCATGAATGCCTTAGAAATCACTCATAACCCACAAGCATGGAGACTATTTATAGACTCTTTGAGTCTGAAGGCTGTACTTTTTCACAATGGAAACCGTCTTCCAACTACTATTCTGTCTATTCCTTCTGTCTATTCCTAAACAGTTGTACAAGAGACAAGTGAAGAAATCTAAGAAGTAGTCTATGACTTGATTTTTTACAGGTATTAAGCATAGGCCTATTGCTATTGGCATGCATTTCGTGATGTAAACATCCATTTATTGCAGATTACAAAAAAACTAGAGCCAAATTAGATTTTGACTGTCATATTCGTGTTGAGCACATACAAATTGACAGGAAATGACTAATTTTATTTCAGTAACATGAATTTTGTCAAAAATTGTTGACTAGTGTAATAAATGATGTTAAATATTTTTTTCATATATCTATTGGCTATTTGCATTTCTTATTTGGAGAAGTTTCTTTTTAGTACTTATGCCCATTTTTTAACTGCATTTGCAGTTTTTTTTTTGTTAAGTTATATAAGCTCTTTGCAGATCTTTAATATCTGTAATTAGCTTGTTTGTTTTCTTTTTCTTCCCTATTCAGCTTTGGTTGGACACATAGTTTTAAGAATTCGTCCATCTTGGATCAAGAAGATGTGGTAGATATACACAATGGAATACTATTCATCAATCAATAAAGACAAACTCATGCCATTTGCAGCAACATGGATGGAGCTGGAGGGTATTATGCTCAGTGAAATAGTCAGAAGGAAAAAGAAAAGTATTAGGTGGTCTCACTCATAGGAAGAATATAGGGGAACCAAATAAGGGATGGACAGGGAGATAAAAGTAGCAGGCAACTATAAATTGGAGACATTCATCAGGGCAGGTGGAGGGCATGGGATTAAAACAGAGGAGGGAAGAGCACGAGAGACTATGCTGATGGTTCATGGGTGACTTGGTGGTGGATACTTTATGGGGATTACACCCAGGAGAAGAAAGTAAACTGTACAAAAATGAATAATAATGTAAAGTATATATCAAAATAAAAATAAAGATAATGAAATAGAAAAAAAGAGAATTTGTTCATTTCACTAGGTTGTTGAACTTGTTCGCATGTAACTGCTCATAATAATCCCTGATGATCCTCTGGATTTCTTCTGTGTGTGTTGTAATTTTTCCTTTTTCCTTTGTAACTCTATTTATTTGAGTTTTCTTCCTTTTTTTTCTTTGTGATCCTGGCTAGGGGTTTGTCTGCATTGTTTATTCTTTCAAAGAACTGTCTTTTGGTTTCATTGATCTTTTGGATTGTCTTTTTTATTTCTACTTCGTTTATTTCTGCTTGAAGTTTTATTATTTCCTTTCTTTTACTGGGTATTAATTTTTTTTGTTGTTGTTGTTGTTCTTTTTCTAGTTCTCCAAGATGGGAGATTAGTTATTTCTTTGGGTTCTTTCTTGCTTCTTGATATGGGCTTGTATTTTTATGTCCGTCCCTTTAAATAATGCTTTTACTGTGTCCAATAGAGTCTCAAAAATTATGTCCTCATTGTCATTCATCTCAAGGTAACTTTCAATTTCTTTTTTGATTTTCTCATTAACCCAATTGTATTTTAGTAGTATGTTGTTCAGTCTCTACATACTGGGGAACTCCTTGCTTTCTTTTCATTGTTGATTTCTCTTTTGATACCTTTATGGTTAGAGAAGGTACTTGGCATGATTTCAATTTTTATATACATCTTGATGTTTATCTTGTGACCTAACATATGTGCTTCATCCTGCTGAATCATCCTTACGCACTTGAGAAAAAAAATTTTTTTTTTTTTTGGTGCAGTACCCTATCGATGTCTCTTGGGCCCATGAGATCTAGATCTTTATTTAGGGCTAAAGTGTCTTCTTTATTTTTTGTCCTGTTGATCTGTCCATTGTTGAGAGTGTGATTTTGAAGTCTTCTAAAATGTACATATTTCCTCTGATATCCATTTTCAGGGATAGCAATTTTCTAATGTACTTTGGTGTGTCTTCATTTGGTGAGTTTGTATTAACGAGTGTTACGTCTTCCTGGTGTACTATCCTTTGATCATAATATAGTATCCATCTATGTCACTTGTCACCTTTTTAGGTGGAAGTGTATTTTATCTGACATAGTATGGCTATCCCTGCTTCTTTTGGGTGCCATTTGTTTGTAGAATTGTTTTCCAAACTTTTACTTTCACAATTTGATCTTTAGAGCAGAGGTGTGTTTCCTGAAGACAGCAGAAGGTTGGATTCTCTTTTCTATTCAAGCATGCGACTTTCTCATTTTATTGGTGAATTTAGTCCATTAACATTTTGGGTGATTATTGAACATTTACAATTTTGTGGTTCTATTCAGCACCTTGTTCAGTTCTTCCTTTTCATTCCTCCATTGGTTTAGATTTTAAGTCATCTTTTAGTATTTCTTGGAGTGGGGGCTTAGTAATAGTGAGTTTCTGAAGATTTTTGTTTGTCTGAGAAAGTCTTAATTTTTCCCTCATAAAGGAAGGAGAACTTTGCAGGATAAGGAATTCTTGACTGGCATTTTTTGTCATGGATGTTTTTGATGATGTTACTCCATTCTCCTCTCTCTGGTAGTGCTTCTTCAGAGACTTCTGATGTTAGCTTAATCAGTTTTCCTATACAGGTTAACTATTTCTCTGCTCTCATCAAGTTCATTATTTTTTCCCTGTCTTGGAATCTTGAAAGCTTTATTACTATGCGTCTTGTAGTTTTCTTCTCATTATGAGAGTTCGTTTTCTAGCATTCAGATGTCTATTTTCACTTCCTTCTGCAGGCTTTGGATTTTCCCTTTAATTATTTCATTGAATAGTTTTTTAGTTCCCTTGTCTCTTTCTTCTCCTTGTGGGATTCCTATGACTCTTACATTTCCTTTCAACACAGTGTCAGATAATTCTTGAAGTGTTTCTTCATTCTTCTTCCTTTGCATTCCTCGTTCTTTTTCTTTTCTGGTTTGTTTTATATCTATTATCTGTGAGAATACTGATTCGTTCTTTCATCTATTTTCATAGCTTTGTCCAGAATTTTTTGATCTTCCATTGGCCTTTTAACATTCGGCAGTTCCTTTATTTTCTTATTTAAAGATTCAATCTTATTTTTCTGTTCATTGATTATATTTCTCAAAGCATTCTTTTCCTTCTCTGCTTCTTTAAGTTTTGTAATTATGATGCTGAATTCTTTCTTTGCCAGGCAGATTACTTCTGTGTCAGTATTTTTGGGTTCTGGAGGCTGACTTTCTTTCTGTGGAGCATTGTTCTAAGAAGACATGCTTGATTATTTCTATTTTCCTTTCTCCCCATTCTGGCTTTCAGGTTTGTTCCAGGCATAGGGCCACCAAACCACTGGTGCTGGTGGGCATGACTTCTGAACGCTCTTATGGTACATAGATGAATCCGTTTGGTTCCTTGGCCACATTGACTGGTGTTCACTGGCTGGGATCTGGGCTCCCACAGCTCCACCTTTAACTCCCATCAACCGGACTACTGATGATGTGGGTTATATTCCCAGCAATCCTACTGTGGCATTGAAGACACTGGGGTTGGAATATGGGGTTCTTGTGGGCTCCACCTCAGTATGCATCTGCTGTATGATGCAGTAGGCGCAGTAGGTGGGGCTTTTGGGAAGCCTTACTAGGGAGTTAGAGTTGGAGGAGGGGGTTCCTAGAGCTTCCCCCTGGGTGTTTACCTTCTAGAAGGCTGGTGCAGCAGTTTTCGGGGCTTCTGGGAGCTCCTATAAGGGATCAGGGAGCACCCAGGGGTGCAGGGTAGGGGTTCCCATGGCTTCCAACTGGGTGCATGTATGCAATGTGACTTGTGTGGCAGGACTAGATTAATTTTTTAAAATTAATTTTCTTGATGAACTCAATTCATGATAAAAAGTTTAAAGGTTTTACAGATAGAGAATAAAAGGTCTTCTCCCCTCAGCCCCCCCACCTTCCACTCCTACCCTATCCCCTAAAGACAGCTATCAGCAGTTCCTTGTTAATTCTTCCAGAGTCATTTTTTTAAGAATATGCCAACTACTGTTACATTTATACGTGGAATCTAGAGAAACGAAACTAGAATCAGATAAAGTATAAGACTGACCCTTGAAAGTAGACCTTAGATCTGACATCCAGTCAGGGTCAATAAGGAAGAAAGTGAGGGAGAGGAGAGTACAGAACAGGAAGGGAGGAGAGCATGATGCAGTGTGGTGGAGAACAGGCAGTACTTTGGTGGTGGGTAAACTGGTGATCAGCCCTGAGGGGAGAAATCCTAAATTATGGAGAAATAAACAAGGATGCTCTAAAAATTTTTTTAATGCTATGGGATATAGTCCCCTATGTCCATTTTGACAAAATACCATACCATGTATGTTTTCTGTTGGAGTGAGTTTTGAATTTAAATTGGATTTGGTCTTTTAGATCAAATCATCTCTCTGAATGGACCACTAGAGACCCTGCAATGAGCAGACAGATTGGTCTGTATATTAACCCATCCGTAAAATGCTTTAATGGTCACTGATCATCCTTATCCTGACTATAGCTGAAGACTGGCATCTGGACAAAGGGTGTATGTTCATTTGCATGTAATGATTTGGTGGTAAGACATGAAATCTACAGCTTTGAGTAACATGTAATAGTCTCCCCATAAACTTGTTTGTCCTTCATTTATTGAGTATGTATTAAAGAGATAACCACAGTGAGATACCACCTCACACTAGTGAGAATGACCCATATTAAAAAAAACTGGAAACAACAAATGCTGGTGAGGATGCGGAGAAAAAGGAACCCTTTTACAATGCTGGTGAGAATAAGAACTGGACCAGCCACTATGAAAAGCTCTGTGGAGAATCTTACTACTGAAAATGGATTTACCATATGTTCCAGAGATTCTAATTTGAGAGGAAACCTGCACTCCTATGTTTAATGCATCACTATTAACAACAGCCAAGATATGGAAACAACCTAACTGCTCCAAAATAGATGAAAGGATCAAGAAGACATGGTGTTTTGTGCGTGTCTCTCTGTGTGTGTGTATACCCACACTCACATATATATACCTATACACACACACAATGGAATATTACTGAGCAGTTAGAAAAGAAAAACTCCTGTCATTGGTTACAACATACATGGAGCTGGAAAGAATTATGCTATGTGAAGAAAAATATCGAATGGTTTCACGTATAGGTGGAATATAGGAAAACTGAATAAAGGATCAGGAAAAAGTTAAAAACTTGCAGGGGATCATAGATTGGAGGCATAGAGCAAGGGATGGGGAGAAGAGGGACAAAACAGGGAGGGAAGAGCACAGGGGATCTTGGTAATATTAAAGTACGCTGTGGTGCTGGGAAAATTATGGGGAGTATACTTAATAGAAGAAAGCAATAATACACAAAAAACAAACAGTGATGTGAGAAAATTTTTAAACATTAAAAAATAAAGTGAAAAAAATAGTAAATCCATTAATCTAAAAATTCCATTAATCTAAGGACTGAGCATGCTATGATGCATATTCAATTTCCAGTGAATGGGCTATTTTAATAATAACTCCAACAGAAAGAAAGGCTTTTAAGAAAACAGTTTCTTCAACACAGCAAGTAGATCACCTGTTAATAAGAAAACAAGCAATCTATAAAAAAAATGCCTTTTCTTGTTTTCTAATACTCACTACCCAGGAAATAATTCCCCATCAATAAAAACCAACAGAACAAGCCATGTTTGCAGTAGAACACAGTGAAGAAGGAGATTCTGATGTGAGTTGTTTTAAGTCTTTGATCTTGACAGTAAAACTGGGCATCAGGAAACCCGGTTTCCAGTTTTAGGGCTGAAATTACTGAGCTGTGTATCTGTAAGGAAGTCACTTAACCTCTCTGGGTTTCCTCTCCTTTTCTGAGCAGTTGTGATTCTAGAAGACAAGATTGTGAGGTCCTTTCTAGCTATAAAATTCTTGGACATAAATTTTTGCTGCATGTTTCAACACAAATAATTTAACCTGTAAACTAGCTAATGAGTAAAGAAATAGTCCCTTCAATTAAAACATCTTGCCTGTTAAAGTGAAAAAACAAAACACAAAAAGCCAAATATGGAACTAAGGAGAAAAGACAGAAGAGACTTTGCTGCTCTACTTTTCCCAAGCGCCAACATTTTGATATTCTGTAAGCCAGGAGGTTATTTCCAGTAATACATTCACTGGAACACTCACAATTCTCAAAACCTGGCTAACTCAATAACTTCATACTTTGTGGTTGTAGGGGCATATGTCTACTTAGTGACAATTTGGGAATTTTCAGGGACAAAGAATAATGTACATGTAATAACAATCACAAAAATCTAGCACTGTCTTCAATGACTCTGAGGTCAGGAGTTCATAGTATTTGAATCACACACTCACCATGGTATTTACTGAATATGTCCCAGGCCACCGACACACAAGGAAATCAACGATGCTTTGTCTTCACTACAGAAAGAAAGAACTCTGCATCTCTGGCACGCCCAGTCTGTTCTCGCGCTCCTCCAGTCATGTGGCGGCCTCCTACTTCCTCTGTTTACATTAAGGCAGGATGAGGGCTCATCCTCAATAACTGGATGTGGGCAGAAGGATGCGCAATTCAACCCGCCTGTCTTAAAGGGGACTCCTGTACCACCCATGTTTGTCACGTTCAGCCCCATGACAAGGACAGTGCCCTTGGCACTGAAGCAAGGTACTATGGAACATTAGGCCCCTGCACAATTACACAGAGCAGAGCCACACACAACTGAGCTCTTCACCTTGCTACTGTCACGCACCACAGAAATAAACTGGGTCCTCACACCAGTCTCAACAACAATTAAGCTCCTTCTTCCCAAAACAGCACTCCTGAGGTTCTTACAACACTTCTCCACATGTGACGTTCAACCTGAAACTAGTGCATCACCCAACAATGGTTCCAAATGCAGTACGTTTTAGAGAGTGAGGTAAGAAATAGCACACATTAGCTTAACACCACCACTCATTACAGATAGCTTGTCCAAGGAGTTTAGAAGTAAAATTGAATCTTAATTCTTGAAAGTAGCAATCTGAAAAGAAAATGACAGACATATCAAACATGCCATAGAATCCTCTAGGTCCACATGTACCCACATCATACTTCTTCAGAGATGTCAAAGCTACTGTCTCTGTGGAAGTACAAAGGATAAATTTTATGTTTAAGAGTTTGAAACTGACCATTCCCTATTCTTTTACCCATATAGCTCGTTCCCCCTTCCCTACCTTTGCTTTCCTTCTTCTCCTAGTACTACAGCAATTCTAACAGCGTATAATGAAAGACAGGTGTAAAGGTTTTGATGAAAGGCTTCAAAAGGAAAGAGTTTTAATAGCTCGATTCTCAAAGCTGGTTGACTCAATGCCTTTGTATGGAGATGTTTTTAGGGGCAAAAGTCTGTGTTCAACAGGGTGTAGTAGCCCACAAGCCAAAAGGGGATGGAGCAATTTCCTCAGTATGTGTGACTACTGCCCAGGACTGTCTCGTGATATTCTTTGGTCGTCACCCAACACTGAGTACATCAGACAATCTTGCTGCTCTCTGATGAAATATAGATAACTAAAGAAAAAAGTGAATCTTCTATAGTCCTTTCTGACATTCTACATGTGTCCATGTTCAGTTTTCCAAATCAGCCATGCTGTCCATCTATTTTCACATACGGAACACTCATCTTGACCCTCGTGTCATCAACAGTCAGGAAAATAAAGTAGGGCGGTTTATGCGTTTTTTCCCATACACCACAATGCTGTGGCCTGGAGGGCTGGGAAGAGGGACAAGAATAGACACTTCAGAAGTCCTTCATGCAGCGGGGCATTGTGTCACACAACCCTGAACACGGAAGTGTTCTCATTCTACTTATTTGCACACCGGTATCATCTCTTTTATTTTAAAAAGTAAAATTAAACAATGGTATACTGAAAAAGCAGTTACTCAGTCATTAATTCTAATCTCAATGGGATTCCATAAAAAAAAATGTGTGCTAGGATTTCAAGATAGAAGAATGGCTAGTGTTTGCTTTGCTTTTAAACTCCCTTAAGAACAAAGTAGCTAAATAAGTACCTCAGGAAAAAAAATCAGAATAAGACAAATGCAGAAGAAATATAAAGAGATCATGACCAAAGGCAAGACAAGGGGAACCCCCTGGTGGCGCAACGGGTTAAGCGTGGCCCTGTGGAGCTGTTGGCAGATATGGTGCGAATTCGATGTCCGGTGGGGGAGATTCCCACATGGCACAGCAGACCTCTTCCGCCTCCCCCCTCAGCAGTGTATTTTGGTCGATCTGCTGTTCTCTCCACTCTGTATCTAGTGAACCCTCTCACCGCCCCACACCTCTGGCCTGCACCCCAGCTTGTATGTATAAATAAATATATTTTTTTAAAAAGGCAAGACAAGGGAGATAAATTACCATCTTACACAGTTAAGTAGTTTATCAATGAATCTTACCTATGGGGAGCTACTAACAAATAACCTACTAACAATAGATTCTCAATTTCTAAAGATAAATGGAAAGCTATTTAAGAGGAATGCCCTCTCCTACCCCCTTGGGAAGATATCAAAGAACTATGTGGCCAGCTCTATTGGGTGGGAGAAAAGAGTGACTCTCCTTTGCTGGCAAACATTCAAACAACAGGTCACACTTCAAAAACATGAGACACACTATGGGCAGTGACCTACTGAAGGGTTGTTAAACAGTTTAGTCAGTCACAACCAACACATTTTAATGAAAGGGAACCATAAGAACAGAGTGGAATAGAAAATGCCAGTAGACATCCTAGGGGAAGGGAAGGACTGCAGCACAGAACATGTTTCAGTGGCGCCCAGGCAGTGGTCTGTGTGCCAGACAGCTATGTAAAATATACTGTGCCAGACAGCTATATAAAATATACTGTAGTCATGAAAATTTACAAAAACTGCTTACTTTAGTGTGTTTTAACAGAACTGATTTTCTACTGAGAAAAATGAGAAAAGATGCTGAGAATGAGTGAAGGAAAAGAATGACCACTTGTAAATGCACAAACACAGTTAACTCATAAAAAAGTGAAGGAGGACAAGGGTTGTAGATAAGCTTGCATTACTTGTAGGGTGACTGCCATTACACTATGCCTGTCCAGAAGAGGTGTACTCTATGTAGCGCATAAGACACTGATAAATAATGATGCACAGCTGATACTTACATAAAGTATAATGCAATGTTACTTCAATAAAAAATATAACAGATCAATATTTTCTCCCTTCTCCTGTATAACTTCAAGGGCTTCTCTTGCAAATCCAGTATTACTCACATTTTTACCGACTGTGATTCCACATCTATTGTGACATTTTAGTTTCTACAGCTCAGGACTTCTTTAAGAGCATTCACATTCCCTCACAAAAAGATCAAAGAATAAAAAACCTATAGAGCCAAGCCTTTTCTAAGAATTGCTGCTGTGAAAATAAGGCCATTCCACAAAATCTGAAACGCACGACACTGTCAAGAATACTGGCCCCAAAGCTCCTGACTACAGGCAATAAACTCCCAAGGGGCACATGACGTGGGGAGGAGGGATCTTGTTTTATCCAGTACTTGGGCAAGAAAGGAAAAGATTCTGAGTGGTTAGAACTAGACAGGAAGACAGGGTAGGGCACCGGGAGACAGAACAGGAGGGGTAGGGACTGGGACCCAGGAGAGAGACATAGACAGATAGGGACGGGGGCCCTGGGAGACAGAACAGGAAGGAACAGTCAATAACCAGAAAAAAAAATCTCAAAACACCATCACTGGTTAATCTACACCAGAGCATGGGCCAAGCTTGACCAATCAAGAAACTGATGAGAACCACAGCTCATTCCCTAGATCCCAAATGAGCATAACTATAAAATCCTGATGTTTTCATCCAGCCACAACCCTTTAGGGACTCATCATCTAAGTGCAGAGCTATTCTGCTTCTTATTTGTCCCTGCATAAATCACCTCAACATGCTTGTTGCTCGTAGGAGCTGCCTGTTTCTTTAAATAAACACTTTCGGCCTGCTTGCTGCTGTGTGTGTGCCCGTTTGATAGTGACCACTGTCCTGGCTCATCACGTTGGCTACAATTCCACTGAGAAACGGAAGGCTCACACTGACCCCTATGCAGGCTCATAGTAATATAACACATTGGGCAACTGACACAGAAATTGTGCACATAAGACCCTTGGGGTCTCTCACACAGGAAAATAAAACCAATCTAGAAACCAATCATAACCTCGGGGGAACTGAAGGAGGAAAAATAAAACCCTTCCCAATCAAACACCACAACACTGTTAGTGAGAGTCAGCAAGTGTGTGGATGACTAAAATTTCACGGACAGTTACATAAACTTAGAAATAAGGAGGGTGGTGTTTTACCACAAAGAAGCAAATATTCAGACTTGGACTAAAAAGAACATAGGTGACTTGACCAATGAAGGAATCCAGAACCCAAGCGAACTGGGTGCATGTGAATACCTGGCAAATGAGTGTCTGCCCCACAAACTACCAGAGCGCTTCCTTATGGAGAAAAATAAAGTTGAATAACAAAGTACAGAGGTCAATGAATTCAGACACATGAAACATCCAAGATCTTTCAGAGAAGATAACTGAAGATGTAGAAAAATATCTGTGACCTTGGAATAGGAAAATGATTAACCAAAAATCTTCTCTCTCTCTCTCTCTCTCTCTCTCTCTCTCACACACACACACACACACACACACACACACACACACACACACACAGAGTGAGGACAAAATCAATGAATCTGATCAAGTCAAAATGAAGAATTTTGATTAGACACAGAGAACAAAGAGAGAGTTAACAGATGTATGAGAAAGAGGCTTACGGGACATTTCACTGAATTTCAGATAACATCAACCAAGAATGTAAAACACCGCCAATTAGTATGTAACAGCATTGTCTTGTCATCTAAATTTTTTTGTTTATATTTAATAGAAAGATGTACTAGAATTCATATATGCAAACTTTTGTACTATGAAAAGGAAAATAGAAGCAAATAAATCAGTCAAAAAAGTCCTAAACTCTAATCCAAGTTCTCCTCTCCTAGGTCTCCTCTCCTAGGTCTCCTCTCAATCATATCATGAGAACTTATAGAATAGTCTCCTCTCTGCTGTCAGTAGTACTTGGCATCGCTCAGCAGATAATATTAACCATGGACTTCTGTGTGTGTGGCAGTGTGCACAGTGGGCATTTACTTATCTATTCTGAGGAAAATGGCAGAGTAAAACATGGTGGCCACATACCTCAGAACAACAGGTGGCAGTTAGCAGTATTGAACAAGAACTAATATAGTAACCCCACCTCTTTCTGTTTGCCTGTTTTGATATTTATTCATACTGTAACACCATCTTATATTACTTTATTCTCTTTGATCTGCCTGATACAAGACGGCTAAGATTTTCATTTACTGCCAACAACCAACATACCCAGTGAATTCCTTGGCATGGCAGGCACTCAAATATTTGTTTAAAAAAAGGTAAGTGGTGAGAAATATTATGAAATCAGAATGCTATCTAAAGCACAAAATTAAAACCATCCATTTATAAAACATTAAGATTATATGGTATCAAAGGTACATATTAAAAAGAAGATGCAACATTTTCACGTCATAGAAATATATACAGATATCTATCTCTAATATAAAGTAACAATAAAAAACATAATCAATGTATCAGTGGGTTGCCTTAGTGAGAACAAGAAGGGGGGTGATGCTGGAGTTGCAGGAAATAAAGAATAAAAGCAGTTTTCAGTCAAGCCAGGAAACATGCTCTCCAGCTGGGGTAGGACCCAGAGGGCCCCTGCGAGTGCGGGAAGAAAGGCAGGTGGACTGTAGGAGAATGACTTGAAAACTTTCAGAAGAAGCAGTCATTCTCCTCTCAGGTACCCCTCCTCCCCACCCTGCAGAAAGATAGGGAAGGCTAAATATAAACTGAAAGTCCTAAGGCCAACTGAGGGCATCAGTGCCATTTTGAAAGCAGAAAACAAGTGTAAACCCATACACTGAAAAATGGGATGCTGAGCCTTCTTCTTCCAAGTCAGCTCACAGAAAGCTGGAAACCAGGTTTGTACATCACACAGCACAATAGGATTCCTCCTCGGTGAAACCCAAAACATGAGAAGAAAAAGAAAATACAGAGTTACATGTCCCCTTAATTAAACCTTACCTGATTATCCTACAGTGCCACCCACTGCCAAACACGGAGACCAGCCCATTCATACAGGGCTTCCAAGGAGCATGTCAGTGTCTGAGCCTTAAAAATGGATGGACAATCTAACACTTATGGCAAATTCATCTGGAACAAGTGCCAATTCAGTAGGGAGGGAAGAGTCTTTTCAAAAATGGTGCTGGAAAAACTGGAATACACATATAAGAGAACTAAAGATGGACCCCCTACTTCACAGCATATATAAAAATTAAGAGTAAAAATTACAAACTCTTAAAAGAAAAAAAATGACTAGGCAAAGATTTCAAGACAGAAGCTTTTTATTGTGATGTAATCCCATCTGTTTATCTTGTCTTTCACTTCCTTTGCTTTGAGGGATGTGTCTTTCAAGATTTTGCTGAGATGTATGTCGTGTAGAGTTTTGCTTATACTTTCTTCTATACATTTTATGGTTTCAGGTCTTACATCCAGGTCTTTTATCCATTTTGAGTTGACTTTTGTGCAGGGTGTGAGGTAGTAGTCTAGCTTCATTTTTTTGCATGTGGCTGTCCAGTTTTCCCAGCACCATTTATTGAATAAACTGTCCTTGTTCCACTGCATTTTTTTGCTCCTTTGTCAAAGATTAGTTGTTCATAGATATGTGGCTTTAATTCTGGGTATTCTATTCGGTTCCATTGGTCTTTCTGTCTGTTTTTGTTCCAGTACCATGCTGTTTTAATTATTATGGCTTTGTAATAGAGTTTGAAATCAGGGAGTGAAATTCCTCCGTTTTCTTTCTTTTTATTTTATTTTATTTTA